>APFE030500880.1:13583-36419 GCA_000404065.3 Pinus taeda | reverse complement strand
ATGTTGGTTACCTTATATCTCCTCGCATATCTTTTTTATTTTTCTTTTCTCTTTAATCTTCGGCATTTTCCTCTTTATGTCCTCCTCTTACCTTATTTTTATGAAGGAAATTATATTGTAATGTAGCTAGAGTTTCATGGTATCAGTCATATGGAATACTTGCGCATTTATTTTATTGCCATGTGTTGTTATTTTGTGCCATGCATTGACATATGGTGCTATTTTGCTCTAATTTGAATTTTTAATACTATCACTGGTATTTATCTGAAAATATATTCATTCATTAGGGGTTATTCCAAAAGAAGAAATCTTATAGTACAATATAAACACATGGCTAGGCTTAGCATAAATGTGTAGTTGTATGTTTAAACAATACAGATATCCATGATTGGTTCTTGCCAAGTTTTTTTTTACATGATATTTATAATTGAATAAGTATTAAAAACTAGTAAAGACAATATCCTTATTAAATGATTTTAGGAATTTTTTCTTTTCAAAATGCAAGAATTCCACGTGTGACTATGACGTACAATTTCATTTCACATAATCATGTTCCAAATGATCATACACACATAAGTTAGATTTGGACAACTATACCAAATAGTTAATCACCTCATCATAGGTGACCAATCCTACCCTTCAAAGGAAAATTACATAAATTTCACGTGAGAAATAATTTGTTCCTTAACAATCAATCAATGTTCCTGTCACAAAAAAAAAGTTTAACATTTTATTAAATATGTGCAGGTGTAGTCCTATCACACAAAATGAAACAAGCTTTATCATTTTATAATTTAATTAAAATGAAACAAAAAATTATATGATTGTAACACTGAATTTACATGTTATGCACATCTTTTGCAAGTTTCTCACTCTAGTTTGAGCTCCTAGATGGTATATATTGTCCTTTCTATATATAGATATAATTTCTATTCTTTTAACATATGGGTTATCACAATTTAATAAAATACATCTCATACTTTCATATGTATTTAAGGATTATTTTGGATTTGTACATCTTCATGACTGTAAGTTTTGAGAAGTTAGACAAAACCTTGATCTCTCTGGCTACATTCATGAGAGAGACAAATATAGTAATTGTTAGGATATTAAACTCATATTATGACTAGTGATTAATTTTTTTATGCTAATATCACATAAAATTTGATCATGTGAGCATGATCACATTCCTGTGATAATGGGTTATATGTGCCTCCAAAATAAACCATACTCTCATTGCCACCTCCATGGGTAGTGAGGGTCTTTCATCTTTTCCATTGAAGTTCCCAAAGGTTATTTTGGGCTCAATCCTTAATAAAATTTCTTGTAACTTCTTGTTAGAGTTAGTACATGTTATCTTCAGTTCTTCCATGTCCAGCATCATTCATGTTTTCTATTGAAGATGGTGAAGCATTACATTGTCTAGATTTATCCCCAACCTAGGCTGGGATGCTTTCCTTAGCTCATACTATCATAGTTTGGGGCGTGAAGTTGAAATTGGCATATAAAGCATGGGTTTGTTAATAAATCATGAATGAAATCATAGTCTATACACGGTATCTAGTTTTACGTGTTGGATTTTTCACCCAAGTCTGATGGGATATTATGCTGTATTATTTTGAAGATGGATTGGTGGCCTCATTAATATTGGGGAATTTTATAAGGATCTATATATATGAATCAAGTTTTTGAATTATTTCATCAATCTTGTCTCCATGAATCAGGCTCTCTTAATATTTCCCACAAATAGATCTCAAATGGTCCACTCATCTGCAAATTCTATTGCAAATTGGAAAACTATTTGTTTACATTGGTTGTTTGGGGATGTATAGGTACAAGGAAGAGGGAATCACCTCATTCCACATCAATTGAATTTTCTCTTTCTTATTTTCCCAATGACCCCATTTTGAGAGATAAAGTTTTGACTCTTAGAACATTGTTGGTCAACATATGTTTTAGTAAATTCCTATATTTTTTCATAATATTGTAAACCTATCGAGATGAGATTCTAAGTAATTGAGCACCTACCTTTTGAGTCTAGGGCTATGCCAATATTAGTTTTTCTCTAGGGAATAATGGGGTAGGGAAGAAGTGGTGTTTCTATTATTTCCAAATGTGGAAGGAATGTGACATGAATTGGGTTGATTATTATCAGGGTCATTGTAGTTCTCTGATTTTAAGGATACCACAATTTCATTTTTAGGTTGACCATACATGAAAAATGAATAATAAACAAGAAATTAGAGGATGGCCACATATGTGCAAATCCTCACAATTTGTGTACTTCTTGGCCTAAAAGTGGAGTTGGTTTAGAACATTAAACAAACTACTATGCTATAACTTCCAAAGTGAATGCTTAGGAAAACCTCACAAGACACTAATGGGATCATCATTCCAGTTAAAGAGGGGATGTTTAACAATAGCCGAATTCTGACATGACAAGTGTTATTATGAATGCATAAGGTCTAATGACATAATCTCATTTGTATAACAAAGAATAACTACAGTGTGAAAAAAGAGACGAATTGCTTGAGACCAATTCCTAATATGAAGACATTGCCTCTATTTTAAATCAACAATTGAAGTAAAATTATGAAACAAACAAATGCCACTGACCATAACCATAATTGTTGCAGAGTATAAGTATTTGGAGGCCCATGGGAATGTAAAATAAAGATATTTTTGATGAAAATAAATTTATTATTAGTGTTATAAAAATATATAGTACAGAGAAATGGAACACATAAAATATTATGGAAACAAAACATAGAAAACACATAAAATAAGACAGACACAAATATATGTGGTTCACCCAATTTGGGCTACGTCCACGAATAAACATCTAGCCCTTCCTTTTATATTATTTATCAAAATAAAGAGATACAACATACAACAAATCCGTTATAATTTCCTCTTCATTTTCACATAGTATCCTCTCTTTCTTACACATAATCATTATACATAGTCCCAATACAATTCCCTCATCTAAAATAAGGGTTTACTTATAGGGAAAAAAATCCTAAATTAACATAAATTTTACCATCAAATCATTTGTCTAGTGAACGACCCAGATTGACTACGAAGTTACAATATTTTATAAGGAAATTTTTTCTCTTTTTTTTTGCTTCAGGGGCCCGCTAGCCCCCTGAAACTCCAACCACGGGGGATGGTCTACCCTAGACCCCCGCAAGGGGGATAATTTTCCCTAGCACCACCTCATATGGAGGGTTGTACAGTCTTCCTGGGATATACATTTGACTGAAACAAGACCTCTGAATCGAGAATATCATCAAGCTCCACACCTATCAATTAGTATTGAATCTAATGTGTAGAGTCTAGAGAGTTATAAACAAAGTGACAAGAAACTCATTTTGCATGTAATGCTTACAAATCAATTTTATAATATTCATGAGAACTATATTTTGGGCTCTATTTTCAAATTCATGAATGAGATTACAAAATTTTTCTAACCCTTTTTGCATGTGCACAGACATTTTTATATATAAATTGTTTGTGTCCAAGCCGTATTATATCTATGTTTTTCTAGAGACTTTCCCTATTTGTACCATATATCACATGTGTTCATACCTACATGAAGCTTAGCTATGTAATTATGATTTCCTACGATTTATTCATTTGTACGTAATATTTTTCTTACAACATTAGTGGGGATTCTATTGAATGATTACATTGTTGTATATAGTATATACTATTTCAACACAAAAGATGTTTGAGAGTTGTTTTCCTTGATGATGCTCATTTCCATCTCAAAAATGGTCCTGTTTTCCTCTGTATGGTGCAGTTACGTTGCACAAATACCTTGATCTTTTCAATATCTGTAGAAGTAATTAAAGTTTACCTTAGCAAACTCTAATTTCTAAGAGCCCTAATATTCTTATCAATTTTCCTTTCAATTTTCAACCATTTATCTGTATTCCTTCAATGTTATAAGAGTTAAAGACTTGTACTTGAGGAAGCACAACCAACTTTTTCTTGGAAGGGCATCAATGGATGTCATAAAATAATTTGGACTTGCCAAAAACTAAATTCTCATCTGACCACAAAGGTCACTACGTGAAATTTTCACATGCATGATTTTTCTTCATCTAATTTTTTGTTCAAATTTATCCTTATGTTTATTGTCATCTAAAATGTGAAAATAACAATAAATCATGCTACATAGGAGGGAAAAATTGAACCATATTGAATTTCATTAATTGATCTAGATTCTAGACTTAGGATATCCATACCTTTCAGGCAATAGTTGATTTTTGGAGTTGTTTTCAGCCACCAATGTTTTTTGTCCTATTGTTGTAATTGTATCCCTATCAAGATCTCCTTCAACAACTTTTGTAACCATTTTATATTTTTCCTTATTGAAACCCTTTTGATCAAATTTAATATTGGAATGATGCTTTAGTATTTTTTGTCTATAATTGCTTCATTAGGCCCAGTATGTACACACTCCATATCTTTAACACCTTCATTAGGCACTTTCACTAAGTTTGTTCCTTGGGGTTTGACAATGTATCGCTTCTCATATCTTAAAGAAATTATCTCTTGGTGACTTTATTTATCATTCAATTATGAAAACCATGAATTTTTTCGCATCATGTGGTGTATTTAATATACCCTTAAGCATATTTTTTATCAATAGTGAAGTAATAAAGAGTCTAAAATCTCTCTTCTCTTCACTATGAAAATTTTGACTAGACTTCTTTTGATAGATATTAGTTGAATTCCCTTTACACTTTCCATGAGAAAATTCACACTTCATTTCTACAATCCTTCTCATAATGGCTAGGTTTTCAACAATAATAGCACTTGCATTTGATAATGGGGTGGAGGTTTCCTCTCCTTTATTCTTTGAAGTTGTGATCTCTTTAGCTTCGTTTCTTGTCACTTTGGTGGCCAAAACTTTGAATTCCTTTGCGCTTGTGCTTTTGACACAAAGGCATGTTCATAACTCTCTTATTCATCATATAGCTTATTTTTGTGATCATATGGTAAGAGCAACCTTCTTAGCTCATTAAATGTGAAGGACATAGCTCATGTTGTTAAGCTAATGCTTGCTACAAACAATCTAAAATATTAAAGAAAATTAATGGCTATATAGACAAGATCCCTATTTTCTATGTTCCACGTCAACTAATAAGTTGATCTCTTATATTTTTGACACTAGGCATATGCTTATGTGGATTTGCTAACATGCAAACCTATATAAAAATAACAATTAAGGAGTGGAGTTAGAAATTGACAACCATTTTCTATGTACATTACCATGTAAGTAGTGCCACATCAACATCTCAAACATTCTCTGTGTTGGAGATAAAATACAAAAAATTCAAACATTCTCTATGTTGAAGATAAAAAATAGGAAATTAGTTGAGTTCATCCAGTGAATGTAACCTTGATCACATAGATATGTACAAAACTTGAACGAACTATTGTTAGTCATGGAGAAGGTTTTATCAATGACGAGCATTAAAAATATTTATAATATATATTAGCATATTTTCCTGGAATGAGGTTACTTTAGTACTCCTTGTCTCATAATTTGTTTCCATTAAATTATTTTATTTTATGATGTATTCATAATATCCTAAGGATCTATTTTCTTTTTAGTCTCCATTGTTAGTTAACTTTGTTGTTGTACTACCAATATAATTGGTATTATAAAGGAATGAATCAGGTCTTTTGAAAAAAACTTGATGTGGGCTGCTTTTTATTTCATCTAATATTTTTTTGAAATTTAACACCTTAGTACTTTTTTTATTTGATTCTCATGTTTCCTCTTTCGTCTTTTTCGAACTTACTTCAGTTTTGCAGATTAAGTAAGAGGAACTCATTTAATGGTTTAGCATCTTTGTACTATCACCTGTGATTTGTTGGACCACTTTTCAGTCTGATTAAAACACATATATTAACTCTTTCATGTTTTTACAAGTAAGATAGATGAGTAGGTTATAAAATTTTGGGTTTATTATTTTACAACCAAGGTGAGGTGTGATCTTCTGATGTGAAAAGAAACAATATTCTCATTGTGGTACTTATGGGTCACACTTGCTTGATTTTCGTGATAATATAGTTTAAATGTTGTTGAATGATCTCTACATTATTTTCGACTGTATGACATGTGTTAGATTTTCTTCACCATAATTTGTTGGATTAAAATAAGAACATGGAAGACACCAAGGAGATTAGGGGTAAAAAGAAATGTGATCTTCTGAATAGTTTGAAGGATCATGAAGGAAATAATATAGGGGTGAGTCAACATCCAGAGGAGAAACATAGGATTTTTTTTGAAGAGGTGTAGTTGATGGTATTCTTGTATACAATATCCAGATTTGAGATATGTGCATTTTTATGCAAGTGTAGATCTTAAGTCACATAGAAATTCAAAATTTTCTTCCAAAATTGATATAGTCCTATGTAGACACATATTTCATCTACAAAAAATCTGCTTTGTTCTAATGAAGATTGTAGATTGTAGGAGGATGAAAACAAGAAGAAATATGGAGGAATTGTACCAGAATGTCCTCTAATTTTGAAGGTATAAAATCACGATCTATTTCTTTATTTACAAGGAATTCATGTTGGCATAATCACACAATTTCGTTAGCTTAAACATAGGCCTCAAATTTGTAAGGCTCAAAAAATAAATATTATAGTAAATGTCTTTAACTTGAACATAGGCCTAAATTTGTAATGCTTTAAAAAGAAATATTGCAATAAGATTTTGTTGTAACATGATCCTGTCTTTTATTCACATTTTTCTCTCTTTCAACAATTATGAAAGAAGCGTTAATTAATGGTATATGTTATGGCCTTAAAACATTTTCTTTATGGTATCTGGTACAATTACTAATTATTAACTACTCATTATTTTACACTAATTTATATATTACCCTATAATATATTATTGGACACTAATCATTATTACTATATTTTGAACTATATTTAGTATTATCTATTTTACTTTACTTTGTTAAATATTTTAATATATATTTTTTCACATTCATGACTATTGGTATAAGTATGGACAGATATTTTTTCAAAATATTATAGTCATTGTTAAAATCATATGGATTCCATTTTTGGTACAATTAATAAAATTAATTGTTATAATTGAATAAAAAATTTTTTTTTATAAAAATTAAAATTAATTTAAAATTCACATTACTTAAAATTAAGTAATGGTGAATTTAATAATTTTAACTTTTAAAAAATAAATAAAAAATAAGAAATAATAAAATTCACCAATTATTTAAAATAAAAAGTAATTGTGAATTTTAATAATTTTAACCTTTTTTTTTTTTTTTTTTTTTAAAAACTATCAATTATAACAATTAATTTTATTAATTATAATATAAAATTAAATCGAATATTAAATAATTCAATAATAATAATAACAATTATAAATAAATTAATATCTTTAATTAATAAAATAGTAATGTCGGCTGTCAATTTAGGGTTCCTTTGTGTATTTATATTCAGGTTCCTAGCGCTCTCTCTCTCATCATCTTTCATTCAAATCTTTCTATCCTTCCGAAGCGTCCTGATGATGGACCCCCGTTGGGGTTCGAAACGTCGACAGACTGAAATGAAAACTGTGGATAATCCGGAACATGAAGCTACAAACAATATAGATACTGATACATCAATAGATCCTGACACTAAGGATGAAATAGAAATAAATGAGGTAGAAGGTGATGAAATAGATAGACTCAACCCAACTAAATTTACCAAATTAGATGTTGATAAGTTAGAGCAAATTGAGATTGATGAAAACTGCCTTTACTACTCCTTGGGGCACATTTATGTATGTAAAAATGTTTTTTTCGCTAATGAATGCAGGAGCCACTTTCCAGGGGGCTATGGATATAGCCTTTGCAAAAGAAATTCATGATTTCCTTGTGATATATTTAGATGATATTACTGTATTTTCAAAATCCGACAATCAACATTTGGATAATCTAAGGTAAGTTTTTATTAAATGCAGGAAATTTGGAATCTCTTTAGACCCCAAAAAATCCTTGTCTGGGTTAGAAGAAGGAAAGTTATTAGGTCACATAATTTCAAAAGATGGCATAAGAATAGACCTTACGAGAATAGAAGCCATCCTGCAAATAAGACACCCTAGGAACATTAAAGAGTTACAAGCTTTCTTAGGAAAAAATATTTTTATTAGAAGATTTATATCTAATCTAGCAGAATTAATTAGATCACTAAACGACATGTTGAAAAAAGACTCCACCATAAAATGGACTATTGAGGCTAAAAAATCTTTTGAAGACGTTAAACTAGCCTTGGATAAAACACGTGTTAATCAATCCTAAATTTGACAAAGATTTCATCTTGTTTTCCTTTGCTTCTGAGCACACAATTGCTACGGTTCTATTGCAAAAAAATGACCAGGGCTATGAACAACCCATTGCTTTCTTTAGAAAAGCCCTAAGAGATGATGCCCCCTTGAAATATAATATAATGGAAAAACAAGCCTTGGCTTTAGTCAAATCCATTAAGGATTTTAGGGTATATATCTTATATTCTCATATATTAGCCTACGTTCCTAATTCAGTAGTTAAAGACATCCTAACTTAGGATGGTCATGATGGAAAGAGGGGAAAGTGGATTGCTACTATTTTGGAGTATGATATAGAAATCGAACCTACTAAGTTAATTAAGGGCCAAGGTTTAGCCAAGTTCCTGTGA
The DNA here is from genome assembly GCA_000404065.3 of Pinus taeda. NCBI lineage: Eukaryota > Viridiplantae > Streptophyta > Pinopsida > Pinales > Pinaceae > Pinus > Pinus taeda. The sequence goes on along the minus strand of APFE030500880.1, from coordinate 27,704 downwards.
TCCAAATTGGATCCATGAAAAATTATTAGAGTTCTATGAATGTATCAAATCATGACAAACTTCAAAAACTTGTGGACAATCAACTATCAGGAAGACCTTTGAACAGTGGCAGTTTGTAGCCAACAAGGAACGACGAGGACCTTGGTCAAAGCGCGCTGACCGAGACCCATGGAGACCGTGCAGGACACAAACTAGTAGTTAGGAAGTCCGGATCAGAAAATGGAGGCCGTTTATAATGTCACTGGGCAAAACCCCTCGAGATGGAAAGGCCCCGAGCGCTTAGTCAGAAGGAAAGCTGAAAACCGTGTGAAAAGCGCTAAAGCGAAAGGCGGGTCCCGCAATCCAAAATGGCGGAATATCAGAGGCGTTTTGGGTGGTAAGTGGAATTGTCAGGATACCTAACGATGCCATACAACGAACAACGGGTCACCAACGGATGAGAGAGAAAACCGCCTCTCATCGTAGTCTAACATCCGAGCAAGTCAACCGCGCGATAAGAGCGAACATCATAGGATTTGGGGGCTCCAGATCTAACGACGGAGATTGCGCTCGATGGGAAACTGGATCTGGAGGGAGAATTAAGCTGCGGCATATAAAAGTCTAAAGTCCGATTTGACCACTGACTTAGCGGATGAATCATTACACAGAGTAACCGAAATACCGAACCGTTTGAGGAAGAGCAGGCGTAGTTCGTGAGAGGACAAGTGGCCACTTCCCTGTGAGACATTACACAGTGGTGATGACGTAGAGGCAGGGAACTCCAAGTGAATAGTAGTAGGCGATCTGAAGGAGCGGAAGAGGAAATGAATAATCATGAGACGTAGTGGCTTTAAGCTATGAACACATAGACAGAACCAGGCTAGAGAGAGAGCAAGAATTGTAAGAAAGAAGGTGACAGTGAGAAAGAAAGAAGAAAACAGTGAAGCAAGAAGCAGAGAACAAAGAGCCGAGCTAACCTGCAGAGTTAAGGTAGCATGAGAAGAAAAAACCAGGCTTGAGAGGTTCAAGCAATCCCTGCGAGGATATCTGTTGGGAACTGAGTACCAAATTGGACTCATCCCATCAAGACCAGTTAAGGTCGAGACTTAGTAAGTAAGAGTCTGTGCACTCTAGTGGTCTGGGGAATGCAAGAACCACCCTACTAAGCACCATCTGTTTTAGGAGACTCAAGTTGAGCTCCTCATTGTAAAAACTCTGCTAAAGACACAATAAAAGAAGGCCACCACTGAAAGCTGGACCGGAGACATAGCCCAGGAGGATTGGGTGAACTCCTTATTAATCTATTGTGTTCTTGTATTTGCTTACTGTGTGTCTCTTACTGTTTTCCATATTCTAGTGTTTGTGTATTTTGCAATCTTATTGATCCGTTGCCTAAGATAACATAGACACACACTAGCACATGAGTCTGTAATACGTTCATTCATTAATTCATTAACTGAGATCACACACAAGTGATTTTCAGATCAAGTGGTGTCAGAGCCCTAGGCTGTTAAGGTTAGACAAGCTTGTGTTGGTTTTAGCTTTTGAATGCTAACTAGATCAAAGCTCAAATTAGTAGAAGGAGAGTTGGTCGAAACTAATCCTGAAATTGGGAGAGTCTATCTTGGGAAGATAATGTCAGAAGAAGGTTCTATGGGGCTAGACCCTCAATTCATAGATAGTTTCCTAGCCATAAGGTCCATGGTAGAGGAAATGTATAAGGAATTTAGAAAACATAAGGATGAAGATTCATCGGGCTCCAAACAAGACAAAGGGGAAGATAAGTCTCTCCTCCATGACCACTCAAAAGGCAAAGGGAAAGAAGAAAGCTTTCTCACACTTCCTAATAGCCCTGAACATAAAAACAAGGCATCTTTGATTAAACTAGATGTTAAATTTGATTTACCTATATATGATGGAGAGTTGAATGCAGAAAAGCTGGACAATTGGATTAGAAAAATCGATGTTTATTGCAGAGTGCAGAGTATTGATTTAGACAAGAGAAAGATTTAGCTGGCAAGCCTACGCCTTGGAGGCACTGCCTTGGTTTGGTGGGAAGGCAGGACCCAAGCTGACATGAAGAGACATGGTAAGACCATTTCTGTCTGTAGTGAATTTGTTTCTGCAATCAAAAAGCAGTTCTATCCATTGGCCTACATGCAACAAGCCATGATGAGCTGGCAAACTCTTCGATAGTTGAAAGGGAAAAGTGTACAAGGATACACCCAAGAATTTAGAAAGGGATAATTGATTCTAGGAATCTCATTAGACTCACCTGAGACTCTGTTGAAGTACATTGGTGGTCTACACAGCTACATGAGGCACACTATCCTCATGTTTAATCCCACTAGTATAGATGAGGTATCTGTAAAAGCTACTCATCTAGAAGATAGAGGAAAAAATGGAAGTCCAGAAGTTGGGGGATCATCCCCACCTACTGTAAGTAAGAATATGGAGAAAAGAAAGCAGAAATGGAAAGCAAGGAAGGCTAACACTGCACAGAAGAGCAAGTCTTCATGCACTCACTGTAAGAAGGATGGGCATGATGATGAGCACTGTTGGATTCTGCATCCAGAGCTAAGACCTAAGAAGTTTCGAGGGCAAGAAGAAGAAGACTGTTGCAGCTATTCAGAAATATTTGGGGTCGGACTCAGGAGATGAAACAACCATTGCAACCACAGGTATACAAGGTAAGAATTCTAAAGCATCTACTAGTAATTCTACACAATCTACTATTGATGAAGAAAATGAGAGAAAAAGACATGAGCTTTTCCATATTTGAGTTATTTCCAAACATCAAAAGATTGATACTTTGTTTGATAGCGGCTCACAAGTAAATTTAATTTCTGAAGCAATTGCAAAGAAATTGGGATTAGTGACTACACCTCACAAGAAACCATACCCATTAGGATGGTGAAATGATAAAGCACAACTACAAGTGACTAGACAATGCAAACTCAAGTTTTCTTTTGGGTCAAAATTTGTAAATGAGGTTGAGTTAGACATAATTCCTTTGGATATATGTGGAATTGTTTTAGGAAGTCCTTACTTGTACGACATAAAAGCTATTTTCTATAGAGCTGAGAACAAGTATCTACTTGTTAAAGATGGAGTCGAATATTTTGTAAGAGCTCATAAGCTCAATAATAATTATACTCTCATAAACTCAGGGCAGATGAAATGAATGATAAATTCACGCAAACAATTCTTAATGATGGTTGTAAAGGAAAATAAACCTGATAAAACCTATGTATTTGAGGGTTGCAATGCTAAACAACAAGCTTATTTAGAAAAAGTTGTTTTAGAGTATGATATCTTGTTTCAAGAACCTAAAGGTCTGCCACCCAAAAAGGAAATAGTGCATGATATTATTTTGCAGTAAGATGCTCCATTGCCTAACATTGGAATGTAGAGGTTGTCCGCTTTAGAGAATGTTGCAATCAAGAAGCAGGTGTAGGAGTTGTTGGAGAAAGGGTTCATCAGACCTAGCACATCACCATGTGGGTCACCAATCGTTTTGGTGAGAAAGAAAGATGGCTCGTGGAGAATGTGCATTGATTCCTGAGCACTGAATAAGATAACAATAAAAAATCGTTATCCCCTTCCTTGCATAGATGATATTTTAGATCAATTGAAAGAAGCAATTTACTTTTCCAAGCTAGACTTGCATAGTGGATATCAACAGGTCAGAGTTTCAGAACAAGATGCATGGAAGACTTCTTTCAAAACAAAGTAGGGATTGTATGAGTGGCTGGTTATGCCTTTTGGCTTAACTGATGCTCTTGCTACTTTCATGAGATTAATGAATGATGTACTCAGACCTTTTCTTGATGATTTTGTTATTGTGTATTTGGATGACATTCTAATATTTAGCAAAACATGGGAAGAACATTTAAAGCATGTTAAGCAGACACTAGATGTTTTGAAAAGAGAAAATATTTATGTTAAACTCTCAAAATGTGAATTTGGCAAAACATCTTTGAATTATTTGGGACATATAGTAGGGGTTGGTGTATTGAAGATAGATCCTCTAAAGTGGCAGTTATTTGTGAACTGGCCTAAACCCAAATCTTACTACAGAAGTTAGAAGCTTCTTTTTATGACAACACAATATTGGAGAAAGTTCATTTCTAACTTTTCCTTAATTGTAGCTCCCTTACATGCTTTAACATGATGAACAAGGTGTTTCAGTGGGGAGGCAAACATCAGAAAGCCTTCGACACCTTGAAAGAAAAGATTAGTACAACACCTGTACTAGCACTACCTGATCTTCAAAGACCATTTGAGATCCAAACAGATGCCAATGACTATGCCATGGGAGTAGTGTTGACACAGCACGGTAAACCCATATGTTATCATTTTGAGACATTTAATTCTGTAGTAGTTAACTATCCTACATATAATAAAGAATTGTATGCAATAGTCCAGAGTGTGAAAAAGTGGAAACATTAATTAATGGGCAAAGAGACAGTAATACATACTGATCATCAACCACTTCAATATCTACACTCCCAAACTAAGTTGCAGCAGTCAAGGCACTATAGATGGATGGGTTTTCTACAACAGTTTCATTTAGTCATCAGATATAAAAAGGGCATACACAATAAAGTTGCAGATATGTTATCTAGACCCATTATAAATGCATCTACTATAATTAAGCGTAATTCTGAGTTACATGAGAGCTACATTGAACAATATGCTCAAGATATAGATTTCAAAGATGTCTATGCAACTATAAGTCAAGGCAAACGAGTAGAAGAATTGGATTATCATGTAGAGGACCGACTCCTATATCATTGTTGGAAGCTATGGATTCCACAAACTGAAAGAGTAAAGATAATTCGGGAAGCACACACTTCTCTAATATCAGGTCACTTTGGGGTAAGTAAAACAGTTGCACAACTACAAAGATTTTGTTATTAGCTAAAAATGAATGAGACAGTTTCTAGATATGTAAGAGGGTGTACTATGTGTGCTAAAAGCAAGCCCAACAATAGAAAAGTAGGCTTGTACACTCCATTACCAGTTCCTTCTCATCCTTGGGAAAGTGTTTCCATGGATTTTGTGGGAGGACTGCCTAAATTTAGGAAAGGTCATGATTATTTGTATGTTGTTGTGGATAGGTTCAGCAAAATGTGTATTTTGATAACTTGTAATAAACAGATTACAACTGAACAAATTGCAAAACTGTTCTTTCAACATGTATGGGTTCATTTTGGATTACCCACTTCCATTGTTTCTGATAGAGACACCCGATTTGTGGGGAAATTTTGGTCAAGTATGTGGGAACTGATGGACAACAAACTAAAGAAAAACACAACTTTTCATCCACAAACTGATGGCTAGACAGAAGTAGTTAATAGGACAGTGATATAGTTACTCAGGGGATATTGCAGCAAACATCCTATGCTTTGGGTTGAACATTTGTGTTATGTGCAACATGCTTACAATAGAGCCAAACATTCTTCCACACAGAGATCTCCTTTTGAGACCTATTTTGGTTTCACACCAAGGTCTCCTTTTGATTTTATCTTTGGTAAAGATACCACAATTTAGGGAAATAATGACGTGGATAGGGCAATTAGGTTAATTGAACAAATCCAAGAGATCCACCAAGTAGTACAGGAACCGCTGGAAAAAAGCAAAGCCAAATACAAGGCCAGGCATGACAAGCATCGGATGGAGCATAGTTTTCAAGTTGGAGACCAAGTCTGGCTGTATATCAGCAAGGACAGGATGCAAGGTGAAGGTAAAAAGCTAAAGCCTATCAGGTATGGACCCTTCAAGATACTTGAGAAAATTGGTGAGAATGCTTTTCGCCTTAATCTACCAGCTTACATGCACATCTACTCAGTCGTGAATGCAGATTGCTTGAGGTTATTTGAACCTTCATTAATTGAGGATCCCGAAGAGCAGAGTCAATTGCCTTATATTGATGACCTGTTACCTGAATGTCTTAATGAATTGCAAGAAGACATAGTTTTGGACAGGAAGGTGAGAACGACGCGCAGGGGAGATGTTGAGTACCTCAGAATTGGGCTCAAGGGTTCAAAGCCGAGTAGTGCAAAGTGGATAGAGATTGGACAAGTGAGACAACTGTACCCTCACTTAGTTGATGCTTGAAAACCAACTTTTGGTGGTCCAAAAGATTTTTCAGTGGGAAGGCCGTGATCCGAATTGGATCCATGAAAAATTATTAGAGTTCTATGACTGTATTAAATCAGGATAGACTTCAAAAACTTGTGGACAATGAGCTATCGGGAAGATCTATGGACAGTGGCAGTTTGTAGCTAGCAAGGAATGACGAGGACCTTGGTCAAAGTGCGCTAACCGAGATCCATGGAGACGACATAGGACACAAACTAGCAATTTGGAAGTTTGGATTGAAAAACGGAGGCCATTTTTGATGTTGCTGGGCAAAACCCCTCAAGATGGAAAGGCCTCGAGCGCTCAGTCACAAGGAAAGCCAAAAACCGTGGGAAAAATACTAAAGCGAAAGGCAGGTCCTGTGCTCCAAAATTGATAGAATATTGGAGGCATTTTGGACGGTAAGTAGAATTGTTAGGAGACCCAGCGATGCCATATAGCGAATAACGCATGTCCGACGGATGAGAGAGAAAACCACCTCTCATTGCGGGCTAATGTTCGAGCATGTTAGGCCCCTATACTACTAGTGTAACCCCTTATTGTTATTAGTACAACCCACTTATTATATTGATGTACCCATGTAGTGCCCATATTGTTACTATTGTGCCCCATAGAAGCCCACTATTGTTATTATTGTGCCCTTACATTATTATTGTTATGTCGGCTCTGATTATGTTTTGACCCCTTAGACTCCTATATATAGAAAGGAGGTCTTTCATTTGTATCATCCAAGAATTTTTCATTTATGTAATGTAAAGGAGGTTGCCCCCTCGAAGAGGCTGGATTCTAAGGTGTTGATTTATCTTTTCTATCTTTTCTTGAGTTGTTTCATAACAGAGCAAGTCAACTGCATGATAAGAGTGAACATTGTAGGATCTAGGGGCTCCAGTTCTAACGACAAAGATTGCGCCCGATGGGAAACCGGATCTGGAGGGAGAATTAAGCTGCAACATATAAAAGTTTGAAGTCTGATTTGACTGCTGAGTTGGCGGATGAATCATTACAGAGAGTAACCGAAATACCGAACTGTTTGAGGAAGAGCTGGCGTAGTTCGTGAGAGGACAAGTGGCCACTTCCCTATGAGACGTTACACAATGGTGATGACGTAGAGGTAGGGAACTCCAAGCCAACAACAATAGGTGATCTTAAGGGGCGGAAGAGGAAACGAACAATCATGAGACGTAGTGGCTTTAAGCCATGAACACACAGATAGAACCAAGCTAGAGAGAGAGCAAGGACTATAAGAAAGAAGGTGACAATGAGAAAGAAAGAAGAAAACAGTGAAGCAAGAAGTAGAGAACAGAGAGCCGAGCTAACCTGTAGAGTTAAGGTAGCATGAGCATACATAACTAGGCTTGAGAGGTTGAAGAAATCCCTGTGAGGATATTTGTCGAGAACTGAGTACCAAATTAGACTCATCCCATCAAGACCAGTTGAGGTTGAGACTTGGTAAGGAAGAGTCTGTGCACTCTAGTGGCTTGGGGAATCCAAGAACCTCCCTACTAAGCACCATCTATTTCAGGATACTCAAGTTGAGCTCCTCATTATAAAAATTATGCTAAAGACACAATAAAAGAAGGCCACCACTAAAAGCTGGACCAGAGACGTAGCTTAGGAGAATTGGGTGAAATCCTTACTAATTTGTTGTGTTCTTGTATTTGCTTACTGTGTGTCTCTTACTATTTTCCATATTCCAGTGTATGCGTATTTTGCAATCTTATCGATCCATTGCATAAGATAACATAGACACACACCAGCACATGAGTCTATAATACCTTCATTCATTAATTCATTAACTAAGATCACACACAAGTGATTTTCAGATCATCATGGTTCAATCAAACTGCCAAGCCTTGGATATAAAATTTATTGCAACAATAGATAATGAAGAGGAGATGACGATTCCACTAATCAACCAGACCTTTATTAAATCCCCTTGGTATGCTGATATTATTTACATTTTACTGAATTTACAAGCTCCTCCTAAATTATCTAGGACTAAAAGCAGGTTTTTGAAGATGAAATCCTTAAAATTTTGTATATTAGACAATGATTTGTTTTGGAGAGATCATGAAGGTATTCTTCTTAATTGCTTATTAAAAGATGAATCTGACAAAGTTTTGCAAGAGTTTCATGCAGGTGACTGTGGAGGACACCTTTACTGGAAGACCATTGCAGATAAAATCCTTAGAGCTGGTTTCTACTTGCCTACCTTGTTTGCTGATGTCAAAAAATATGTGACCTCCTGTCACAAGTGTCAAATTTTTGAGGGGAATAAAAATGTCTTACCTTTACCCCTCAAGCCAATCTTTGTAGAAATACCTTTTCGACAATGGTGTTTAGACTTCATTGGTGAAATTCACCCACCCTCCTTCGCCCAACACAAATGGATCCTCACAGCCACATACTACTTCACAAAATGGATAGAGGCCATACTTTCAAGGCAAGCCACAGATACTGTTATCATAACCTTCCTTGAAACCAACATTCTATTAAGATTTGGATGTCCAACGAAGCTCATTACTGATAATGCAATAGCCTTTAAATATAAAAGAATGATAAGTTTCTACAATAAATACCATATCTCCCTTAGCCATTCCACAACCTATTACCCTCAAGGTAATGGACTGGCAGAATCGTCAAACAAAAGCCTAGTAAACATCATCAAGAAGTTACTAGAGGACAATAAGAAAACTTGGAATAAAAAGCTAGTCAATGCCTTATGGGCACACAGATTGACTAATAAGAAATCAATTGGTACTTCTCTCTATCAGCTAGTTTATGGGATGGAAGTTGTCTTTCCATCCTCTTTGGAAGTACTCGTAATGAATATACTTCAAGAATTGTAGGTCGAACCAAATAGTATCCAAAGAAGAATCAACCAAACTATTCATCTACAACAAACTAGAGAAGAGGTTTATGTCAGGTCTTAAGTTGTGCAGGAAAAGATTAAAAAGATTTTTGACAAGAGAACCAAGGTTGAAGATTTTTACATTGGTGACAAAGTGCTCAAGTGGGATTCTAGGAGGGAAGACAAAAGAAAACATGGGAAATTTGATTTCCTATGGAAAGGTCCTTATGTCATTTATGCTTACAGAGGAAATAATGCCTTCTTCTTAAGGGAAATTAATGGTACAAATACAGAAGGTGGGCCAGTGAATGGTTGAATGCTAAAACATCACTTTGAACCAAGTTACTAATTTTCATTTCCCATTTGTACATACTTTATTTACAAAGTCTAGTTTGGATTGGGTGGTGATCTTTGAAGTTAAAGCTCGAAGAGAAGGCCCTAAGCTTTAAAAGATTTACTATCATAAGTATCAATAATGCAAATTCACAAAAGGAAACTTTGAAAGGTAACATCAACAACAATTCAAAGGCTACTGATCTTTAGAGTTCTTGACATTTCACTAGAAAATGCCATCCCCAAGTGGAGCCACTGTTAGGTTCCTATACCAATAGGAGTCATAATTTTGAATGACTAAGGTTAAGCCTTGTAATATTGTACATTACTTTGCTTTCTGCAAATGTTTTCCATATTATTTAAAAGATTAAAAAATGTAAAGAGGGTATGTCCTAAAAGAAAAATCAAAGGACAAAAAGAAAAAGAGAAGGTCAAAAAATGAAAATATATGAACTCCAAAAACAAAAAGAGACCATGAAAGCGTGCAAGTCTAAATGCCACTACTATTTACTTTTATGCATAATAATGATTGTGTGCAGCTTGTTTTCATGCCACAATCCATGGTAATCAAACTATTTAATCTTGGTTATTTCATGCTTTGAATTTTATGTTTATAGTTAGAGAATAAACTCTAACCAAATAACTTAATCTTGGCAGATCATTAGATAGGTAGAGAAATAAAAGGAGCTCATCTGTTTAATCTGAGCCCTTGGAAGACATAAGGTTAGACTTAGATAGATTACTTTTCAAAAGAAAAATGGATGTGAAGGGTTTGCTAGTCTAAATGCACCCACATAAAATGAAGAAAAAAATGGTAGGGTAAGTAATGGGTAAGTAGAAGAAAGGTTGCTGAAGTATAAGCACATTTATCATGCTTGACTATATGCTTCAATGTGCATGAGCAGTAAAGAAAGCATGAACAATGGTCTACAGCTTGATTTAATTAAGTCCCCCCTCAATCATTTCACCCCTTTGCTTACTGATTTCCCCATTCATAAGTAAGTTCCATTACTTAAATCCTTCAAGTCATAAAGGCTCAAAGCATTTCTCTGACTTTTGGTGGGACCAGACCCTCAGTTTAATGACTTATGGACATTAAATGACAAAATTCCCTTCATAAATGTAATTTCCCTTCATTACCCTAATAAAACCCCTTTTCCTAAGGTTAAACACCATTTTCCTATGAAAAGTAAAAATCTCATGTTAAGTCCCTTTTTCACTCAAAAACCCACAAAAGGCTTTATCCTAAGTAGAAGTGTTAAATGATTATGTGGGGCATCACAATGAACAAATCGCGCTTAAAAATCATATTTTACACTATGCCTAGTGTATTTTACATTCCCGCACATTCATTTCATATTAACATGCTAACCTAATGTATTACCTCCACAATATACTTTTTTCCCATATATTAATTAAATCCCATAAATAAATGCCCCCAACCCTTAGTTTAAATATAAACTATAGTTGACCCTTTATTTCATACTTCCCTGACTAACCCTTCTTAACTCACCAACCCTCGGCAAAGTTAAGAACATCCCTCCGTTTAAACCCATGGTATCACTTCATTAAAAACCCTTCCGACCAATTTAATCCCGTATTTAACCTATAATTAATCACAAACCACTTGCGATTAAAGCCTCGGGTCCCCTAAACCTTTCCCCATCTTTTCCGTTCTATTTCACCACCCGAATGTCATTCGATCACCATCCCTCTCATTTGACGGTCCACAGCCATATCGGTCGCTCGTTACCTTCCTGATAAGGCGGTTTTCCCCCGAACCCCAAATGCTACGTTTTAGGGGCTGGAGTAGATCGGGTGACCCCTCCCAAACACTGCCTGACCCTCATAAGCAGTGTGATGGCTTGGAAAACTGCCTCCTCGCATAAGACAAGACCATCACTGTTCACTTAACTAATCCCATGCCAAATTGAAAAAGTTACGTGTTAAAACCTTGAAAACCCTCGTTTTCATTCCTTTTGCCCTATTTCACAGTAAAACCTATCAAACACTTCTGACACCACCCTGAACATCTGCAACACAAATTGACTTCCGATTACTTTCAAAACATTGCCACAACTCCTTCCTGAGACATCCTTGTGCAATAAAGCCATCAATTGCCTTTCCTGCCAACCTATGTTTTCTTAATGATTGTTGTATTTTGCAGGTAATTAGTAAAAGACCAAAGCTTGGATAAACAATTTTGATACTAGTCACAAAACTTGTTTATTCCAAGACTCGAAAGGAATCTATTTAAAAACCTTCATACAGAAGAAGAAAATAGTTATACATAGAACAAAGAAAGAAATCATTCACACAAAGACATTGACTGTTAAAACAAAGGAACCAGATAGAGCATACAATCAAAAGACAAACAAATCAAACATACAGGAAGTTGATCAATATCCATTACCGTATGTTGATACATATAAAAACCTAAACAATTTATTGTTGAAATACACAGTAAAAAGTTAAAATGAACAATAAAATTAAAAACATAGTAAAGGATATTGAGAGGTCATCAAAGTAAAAGTGTATCGGTGTCAAAGAGTATTGATGAAAGGTTAAAGTGACTAAAACTTCCAGCATGAAAGATCAAAACAACAAGGCAACAAAAAGGGCTAAAACCAAACTATAAAGGCCAACAACACCATAATAAATAGGACAACATGAAAGCAATTCAATAGCTGTCTCTATCTTCTTGCAAGAAGATATTTGTATTTCCTAGATTAAATCTCAAGTTAGTTTGACATATTTTGTAATAATTTTTGTATAAATACTTCACAATTCGAAGTATGTAGTGTGGATTCTTAGACATTTCTATAGACCTATTGATCAAAAGATTGTAAAGCTATTGTATCACTGACTGAGCCGACAAGCTGGATTGATGAAGAAAGACAAGATATTTCATAGGATTCATGTGTTAAGCGAAGTGCAGACAAGTATTTTCTCATGTTATTGTTATATTTCTTGAAGTCTTTCCACAATCTTTAATGTATTTCTTAATCTGAATGTTATAACTAGAACAATATCTCATAATTTGTTTAATTACACTCTGTTTAAACAGTTAGGCATATAAATGTTTTGAACTGATATCTAAGTTAAGGAATTCTTAATTGATCCTTAGTTTAGGTAGTTTTCTTGCTAATCCAGACCAAAGGATTCTTAATTGCCCTTTGCTTTTGATTACGCTTTATTCCTCGTTTATATCCCAGTCTGAGAATTCTTATTTGCTATCTCACCCTAATTAAAACCATTTCATCCCCCCTGTCCCAAAGACCCGCACTTTACTCTACTAGCTTGCCCTTTGAACATTGCCTTTAGTGAGTTGATCCAATTCTGTTTCCCTTCTGTTGACTCCATAGCCCAATGGTCTAGAGACATCATTTTATCCATCTGTTTCAAGGATCCCACCATCCAATCTTCAATACAAATACAAATACCCCCTGAAAATTCATAACTAGCCTGAAATCCCAACAAAAAAAGCAAAATCATATAGAGAGAGCCCTCTCTGAGTCAAGTGGTATCAAAGCTTTAGGGTGGTTATCAGATCAAGTGGTATTAGAGCTTTAGGTTGTAAGGTTAGACAAGCTTATGTTGGTTTAGCTGTTGAATGCTCACTAGATCAAAGCTCAAATTAGGAGAAGGAGAGTTGGTCGAAACTAATCCTAAAATTGGGAGAGTCTATCCTCGGAAGACAATGTCAGAGGAAGGTTCTTTGGGGCCAGACCCTCAATTATAGAAAGTTTCCTAACTATAAAGTCTATGGTAGAAGAAATGTATAGGGACTTTAGAAAGCATAAGGATGAAGATTCATTAGCTTCTAAACAAGATAAAGAAGAAGATGAGTCTCATTCCCATGACCACTCAAAAGGAAAAGGGAAAGAGGAAAACTTTCTCACACCTCCTAATATCCCTATGCATAATAAGAAAGCATATTTGATTAAGTTGGATGTTAAATTTGATTTGCCTATATACGATGGAGAGTTAAATACTGAAAAGTTGGACAATTGGATTAGACAAATTAATGTGTATTGCAGAGTGTAGAACATCAACTCAGACAAGAGCAAAATTTAGTTGGCAAGCCTATGCCTAGGAGGCACTGCCTTGGTTTGGTGGGAAGGCAGAACCCAAGCTGACATGAAAAGACATGGCAAGACCATCTTTGTTTGGAGTGACCTTGTTTCTGCAATTAAGAAGCAGTTCTATCCATTGGCCTACATGCAACAAGCCATGATGAGTTGGTAAATGCTTCGACAGTTGAAAGGGCAAAGTGTGCAAGGGTATACTCAAGAATTTAGAAAGAGAGCATTGATTCTAGGGATCTCATTAGACTCACCAGAGACTCTTTTGAAGTACATTGCTGGTCTACACAACTACATGAGGCATACCATCCTCATGTTTAATCCCACTAGTATTGATGAGGTATTTGTACAAGCTACTCATCTAGAGGCTAGAGGAAAGAATGGAAATCTAGAAGTTGGGGGACCATCCCAACCCATTGCAAGCAAGAACAAGGAGAAAAGAAAGCAGAAGTGGAAAGCAAGGAAGGCTAACACTGCACGAAAAGGCAAAGATTCATGCGTTCACTGTAAAAAGGATGGGCATGATGATGAGCACTATTGGATTCTGCATCCAGAGCTGAGACTTAAGAAGTCCAAGGGAAAGAAGACGAAGACTACTGCAGCTATTCAAAAATATTTGGGGTCAGAATCGGGAGATGAAACAATCAATGCAGCCACAGGTATAAAAGGTAAGAATTCTGAAGCATCTACTAGTAATTATGCTCAATCTGTTATTGATGAAGAACA
>APFE030500876.1:4053-45366 GCA_000404065.3 Pinus taeda | reverse complement strand
TTTACAAACCTACTCTTAGTTCTAGACAGTCCTGGGGGAGCACACAGGTTTTGCAATACATAGCAGATGTCAGAGTACCAGGGGGATTGCTCAAAGGCTACTTTGATCTTTGGAGTCACCAGCTCCGGTTCACTGTCTAGTTGGTTAATGTCTAGGGCCTGGAAATTTGTTTCAAACATCAATTTGGCCAAGCCCTGCCCTTTTATGAGTTTTGTAGGTTTTATTTCTATGTCAAATTCCAAGATAGTTGCTATCCACTTGCCTCTTCTGCCCTCCAAGTTCTCTTGTGTGAGTATATCTTTGACAATTGGGCTTGGCACATAGGCTATTATGTGGGAATAGAGGATGTAAATCCTGAAGTCCTTAATGGCTTTGACCAGGGCATAGGCCTGTTTTTCCATGATCTGAGATACTTGAGGGGTGCATCTCTAAGAGCTTTACTAAAGAAAGCAATGGGTTTTTCATTTCCCGAATCATCTTTCTGTAGTAAAATTGCAGCAATTGTGTGTTCAGAAGCAAAGGAGAATATGATGAAGTCTCTATCAAACTGAGGGCTAGTTAGGACAGGGGTTTGGGTAAGAGCAAATTTGATGCTTTCAAAGGCTTGTTTAGCATCCACTGTCCATTAATTGGAATCCTTTTCAGCATGTTTTAAGCATCTGCTAAGCTTCCAGCCAAGTTGGGATTAAATCTTCTCAAAAAGTTGATTTTTCCAAAAAAAGCTTGTAACTCTTTTATATTCTAGGATGGGATGTGTTGGGATGGCCTGCATTCTTTCTGGGTCAATTCTGGATCCATACCTTGGAGATAATGTGACCCAGTATTTCCCTTCCTCTTAGGGCAAAGATGATTTTTTGGATTCAGAGAATTCCATATTTCCTGCATTGCTATGAATATCTGTCTCAATGTTTCAAGGGTCTTGGTCAGATTTGAAAAGGGAAGATCATCCAAATGATACTAGGAGTTCAGAATTTCTTAGCGAAAGCCATGTCCATTGCTCTTTTGAAAAGTGGCTCTGCATTTTCAAGCAAAGGCATTTTGACAATTGTAGGTTCCCATGGGGTATGAAATGCAGTTTTGTCCTGGTCATCAGGATGACAAAATCTGGTTTGAAGCCTGAAAACCCATCAAGCAAGAAATTCTGATGCCACCTACCACTCTCTGGAGATGTGGCCATCTTTGGTAGGGGATAGTTGTCTTTTAGTATACTGGTGAGGTTTCTTAAGTCAACACAGAGTCTGATTTCCCCAGTTTTCTTCCTTGTGGGAACCAAATTTGAAACCCAATCAGAAAACCTAATGGGTGCTATAATGCCTGCTTTGAACATTTTTTTCACCTCTTGTTCCATTGCTGGGAGGAGCATAGGGTTAATCCTTCTGAGTTTTTGTTTAAAGGGTTTCTGATTTGGCTGAAGTGGAATAGTGTGTTGTATCACAGAGGTGTCATAAGATTTAAGGTCCTCATAGCTCCATGCAAACACGTCTTGAAACTCCTTGAAAAGGTCAATGTATTTGGGTTTTTGATCAGGTGGTAATGCAGCGGACAGTTTTATGATTTTAGGCTGTTGAACTGTCCCTATGTTATTCTCTTCAATGGTAGTGTTTAGGGGTTCAAGTTTTGGTTTATTGGGGACGTCTTTAGAATCAAAAATGTCTTCCAAAGGAGCTAAGCCTATGGGCAGAAAATTGTTCCTTAACTGTATCACCTCAGTTTCATCCTCAGGTATCTCCTCAAGTTCAATCTGTTGGATTTCTTGAATGTTGTGTTGGTTGAAGATTGTAGGATGTAGCATTTGATTGGCTGTTTTGGGTGAGAGCACTTGATTGTTGTGTTCACTATGTATTTGTAACTGATTTTTTGACTGAAGTATTTGTGATTGACTTGCTGGCTCAGTATCTATATTCAGACCTGAAAATTCTTCTTGTAAAGTCAGAAAGTTGTTGATTTGTGTGTCATTGTCAAATACCTGCCAGTCCTTTATGTTGTTTGGGACTGATGGTCTGTGTTTTACTTCAGCTATAAAACAGTGATGGGGGTCAAAAGGTAACTTGCAAGTACTTGCAAACATAGCTAGACTATGAGCATGAAGGTTCTGAGCCCTAGGAATTTTGGTAATTTGGAACTCAGTAAGAGACTTTAGTATCTCAGAAGCGACAGATCTGTAGGACCTGAGTCTTTTATCATTGGTAACAAAATTATCCTTGATCTGTTGGATAACTAAGTCTGAATCCCCCAGGATTGATACTCTGATAGCTTGTAAGGATTTTACCAACTTGAGTCCTAGTAGGAGGGCCTCATACTCAGCCATATTGTTGGTACATCTAAAATTTAATCTGTAGGCTCTGCCTTCTGCATGACTATTTTCTTTGTTGTGCACCCACACTCCCGCTCCTGCCCCTAATTTGTTAACTGACCCATCAAACTCTAGAAACCATAGATTTTTTTCTTTCAAGGGGTTTTGAATGTTGTTTCCGTGGTCTAGATTTGTGAGTTGGAGTATGGGTTGTTTTCTCAGTTTTTCTTGTATGACATCTTCCTCACTTGGTGGGATTGTTCTAGTTTCTTGGGGAGCCATCTGCTCATTATTCAGTTCAAGTGTCCTGGTTTGACAGTTGTTTGTTTTGTAATCTTGAATATTTGTATTGTTTAACTCAACTAGTGTTTGTGTATCAGGATCTTCTTGTTCAGCAGGTTGGTTTGTTTCCATTATCTGAGCTTCTTCATTGTTGTTGTTGCCTGTATTGTCATTGAAAAGAATGTATGAATCTATGTCAGAATGGACTGCATATATGGGAAAGTTTTGAGGTTTGTCTGTACTACTGACCATGTATTTCATCAATGACTCTCTGTACAATCTCTTGGGCTGACCAAAGACTGTGATGGTAGCATAAGACATGTCTAGTTGGAGAGACCCCTGAAGTTTAGCCCCCCATGATCTTGACAGTAACATCCCATATTTGGGTGGAATATCAGCAACAACTACATCCATCAAAATTGTTTTGTTTGGATATTGGACTAAGGATACACATAAGTCTTTTATCAAGCCTAGACACTTGACCTGACTAGAATCAAATGAGAAGAGGTCCTTGTATGGTCTAGTGATATCCAAATTCAGCCTTTCCATTACAGATTTTGGCATCAAGTTATGAGATGCACCTGAGTCAAACATTGCGTTGTGTAATATTTTGTCATGTATATGCAGACTAACATAAAAGGGTAAAATCCCTGAGCCTGATACTTTTCCATCAACTTCTGGACCAAACAATAATTCAGGGGTGTCATCCAACACATTGACATTGTCCACATTGACATTGTTTTTGTTTTGAGTGAGTTGGAGAGATCTCTCAATTTGCTGTTTATAGATGTCATTCTTGACTAGTTCTGCCAGAGGTATGGCTATTTTTAGTTTTCCAATTTCAGTTTCCAAATCAAAGGGTTTTTCAGTTTGTGTTTTAGTGGCATGGGTGAGCCTCTTTTCTTTGTCTGGTACGGTTTCCTCTTGATTTTCGGGCTTATGCTTCCCCAGTACTTCTTGAGGTTCTTTGCTTGAATCAAAATGTTCAAATGATGTAGTTGGTGAATTTGGTGTTTGTTCAATGATTTCTTCAATAATTATTCCTTTAGTGGGTGAATCAGTTGTATTCGTTGGTTCAGTTATTATGGCACTTTTAGGCTGTAGCTTGTCTTTGGTTTTCTCAGGTTGTGTTACATTTACAGTCCTGCTCCTCAGTTTGTACTGTTTATGAACTTCATAGACAGCAGTGTCATATCCTTGTTTAAAATCAAATGATTCACCTGACTTTGTTTGAAATTGTTTGCTATCATCTTCATCATGATCTTCTTGACTCAGGAAAACTTGGTGCTTGTTGTCAAGGCCCATCAGGTGGATATGAGTGTCCTCCGCTTGTTCTTCTGATAAGGATGTTTCAGCATAGTTTTCTTGAAATGGTGGCCTTATTTCAGGATCATTGTTGACTTTGCTCCCACTAGGATTTTGGTTCCTCCTAAAGTTTGGATTCCTGTTAGGATTGTTTGGTGGTGCTTCCCATGAAGATTTTCTTTCCACAGATTCTACCCTGTCACCTAACCTCTTCATACCAGAAATTATTGCATCCAATTTTTGGTCTAAGGCTGAGGGCTCTTCCTTAAAGGCAACTCTCTTTTCTATTTTAGCCCTGTTCCTCTTAGCAATCAGGTTTGCCTCAACTGTTACAGCAACCTTCTGGGCTTCTTCAAGGGTTTGAGGGGCTCTTTCTTTTAACTGGTAGGCCATGTCTGGGTCAAATCCATCTGGGAATTTGTATAAGGCTAAATCCGGGGGAGGTCTTAGGTTTTGAGGTATAGCATTATATACATTATTAAACCTAGCACAATATTCCAAAACTGTCTCTTGTGGACCTATTTTGATCATGTCATATTCACCAAGTATATGTAAAGGGTCCTTCTTTTTCTCCCACCTATTTGTCAAGGATTGATAGAGCTCATCAGGGGTGGTGATGCTATTTGCAGGAAGTGATCTAAACCATGTTCGCACATCCCCTGTCAAACTTTGGACAAATATTCTCATCCTCACAGTTTCATCATCTATCTCATAATTTTCGAAATGATCTTGCATTCTCTTGGCATGCTGAATGGCTGAATAAGGTCCAGTGGAGTCAAAATATGAGATTTTAGCCTGATAATCTTGAGGTAAGGCCACTGGATTGGCAGGTAGTTGCAGAGGAGCATATCTGGCCATGCTTACTAAATTTTGGGGGTTGACTAGGACAACTGGGACAAGGGGAACAATAGGTATCACAGGGGTGACAGGTATAGAAGGTATCATAGTGTGGGATAAGGGAATTTGTGTAGGAGAAGAAGAAATTGGTGGGGAACTTTGAGATGTTGATGGGGAACTAGGGGATGTAGAGCGGAATAGGACTTTGATTGGAGTGGGAATTGGGTTAGGATGCTCAGACTGTGAACTAATATCAGCAAGTTGGTCTTGTTTTTGCTGATTCCTAACGAATTTGGGAATTGTATTGGGATTTTGGAAGACAAAAGGAGGATTAGGATCAGGGTTGGCCCTAGTGTGCCGAAAATTCTTCTTGGGAGCCAGCTTCTGAGCTAGTCCTTTTGGATTTTATGAAAACTTTGTATAGCACAGAGTATAGCAAGGACTGGTCAGGATTTTTGGAAGGATTATATGTATCTGTGTTGGGTATGAAAGATATCTGAATCAGCTCCTCCTTCAAGCTGCAGATGCTTATGTGGGAGCAGTTTTGAAAGTGTCTTGGCTGATATTCAGAGCTTGAATGCAAATCCTTAAAAATCCTGGAAAATCCCCAGTGGAGTCGCCATTTATGTTAACACCCAGGTTGTTCCCTATGACTCCTTAGGGAATACGGCCGGGGTAACCACTAACCAATCTTTGGACTACAGCTTCTAGCCCAGCTGTAGTCAGAGAGGGCTCTCTCTGTAAGGTTTGGTACTGTTTAAATGAAGTTTTAGGCTAGTTATGAAGTGAATCTTTGGTTGTTTTTCTGTTTGGTTGGGAGGATGCTTCTGATAGCCTTTAGAGTCTGTCTGCAGGTGTAACTAATCCATTGGGCAATGGGGTCTATGACTGTCGTTCCCTTGAGATCTTGACTTAAGTGCAGTTGTAGTTACAGGGCCTGTATATATTCCATGAAACAATTTGTAAATTGTGAGAGTGAAAATGGATAATAACCAGTAAAGAGCAATCAAGGGTTCCTTACTAAGCTGAGTAACGTGAAGGGGGCCTATTATTTAGGAGCAATGACTTGAATTCCTAAAATAACAGAACATCATGAAGATACAGTATCAAAGGTAGCACTAAAGAATTACTCTTTAGATACTTTAACTGAAGAAAACATGTAAAACGACTAGGATTGAGTTTAGGGTAATCAAAGATTAAATCCTGAACTATTCTTTTTCTTGGTCATTTAGCTTTGAGTACATGGAGAACATGAAAGACACATGAAAATATAACGAACTTATATGTAACAAAGAGTATCGAGAAAACTTATTGAGCCATGGAATACAAAGGAATCCTGCACCTTCAAGCCATACACCATTAAGATATCAAGAAGCGACAATGCTTGGAGAAATCCCATCAGTCTTTGTATTAGCTTGCTCTGAAGATTTTACAATACAAGAGTAACAGAAGAGATAATCGAGAGATTTCTTACATCCAGAGTCCAACCCCTCTTAACAAATGCGAGGGGAATATATAGAAGTTTGATACAAAAATATCTCAGGCATTGAGTCATCTGAGAGGAAAATATCTCTTACACTCGTACATGGTGTGTAGATGAGAAGTAATTACAAATATAAATGAGCCTTAAAAGCCTTTAACTCTCGTCAGGATAATTTTTGACCTTTGGGCTTTGCGGAGTCAGTTGTGTGGCTTTGTCATAACTGCAGAATGATGTGCTATGCAGCTGTTTACTTTTTGTGTCTTCTTGGTCCTGCCACCTGTGCTTGCCGATGCTGTTGCTGCGGTCGAGTACCTGTGCTGAGTTGGCTCAGCATCTTCATACCTGCTGATGTGCCTTTAGCCCACCTGTATATGTAATATAAACCTTTTGCCGAAGAAAAAGATTTGACTTCTCAGCTTTGATTCAAAAGTAACCCTATTAAATCTTGCCAGGTGTCTGGAGGAGGCAGCTGATGTTTCAAAATTGACCCTAAGGTCTCATCAGCCTCTGTATATTTATAGAAATGGTGGGGCTCATCAAATAGATGTGACACTTCATTTCTAATAAAAAACAAATTATCTAATTTTTCAAAAAGAATTTGCCCTGTTACTGGGCCTGCTGAAGATGCTCCTAGTGTCTCAGCAATCTGAATTGCTGCAAAAGTGCTTACCCTCTTGATATACTTTTCATGAGAGAGTAACTTCCCTGATTCTAGCAAGCTGGGGAGACCTTTGTCCTACAGAGCCAGGAATCTATTTTGAAATTTGTTTATATCAGCTTGCATATCCTGGATTCTTCTATCCAGGGTCTGGATTAAATTCTTCATTGTTAGGACTTTTTTGATCAGAGAGATAGTTTCAGTCCTATTTCCAATTCCCATTTTCACCAGTTGGGAACTTGTTCTATAATTGAGTACTTCAATCATCTTGGGGGCGAACTCATGCATGTTGCCCAGAGAAGTCCTTGCTCTGTGTAGTTCCTTTCTTGCCCTGCCAATGAGTCCCACTTGCTCATATATGGCTTCAATGTACTCCCATTGGTTAGTTATTGCTTGTCCAATGGTGGTCCAAATTACTTGCTTGAGCTCTGCTGTAACTTTCTCAAAATTGAGCTCCTTTTCTAGCTCTGTAATTCTTTTCTCCAGAGCTTTTACTTCTCTCTCCCTCTCAGCCACATTTTGCTTAGACTTATCATATTTTTCATTTACCTTTGCTAAGCTATCCTTGGCTTGGTTGAGCTCTGACATATGAGACACTAGCACCTGTATTTCTTGCCTTAGCTTTTGCATGTCCAGGCTCTCAGCCTGTTCGGTTGTTGGTGTTGTAGTGGCTGGAGCTGTGGTGGCTGGAATGTTCTCTGGTGCCTGTTACTTTGGAGGGATGCTATGTTGAGGGGGCTCCTCAAGGTCTATGGATTCTGTGGGCGGCTTGGAAGATTGCCCTGCTTCCCTCCTTTGTAGCGCTGCTTCTAGTGTAGTCTCAGGTCTTGCAGCTTCTCTTGTGTTTCTATCAGCTCTTTATATAAAGTCATTAATAATGCTGCTGCATCTTTTTCTTGCCTTTGCTGGGCAACTTCATCTGTTTGTGGGTGAAAAGTTGGGGGGATCTTCATCTTCTTTTTTATTGCAGCTATATCTGCATCCCTCAGTTTAAGGACTTGTTGTATTGCCTTAACGTCATTGGGGTCATGCCCAAACTCTATGATTATTTCTTCCAATGCCTTGATTTTGTTGTCTTTAGCTTGGGAGGATGCCCTCTCCAACTCAAGCTGTGCTGCAGTATTATTCAAGCTATTTTGCAGCCTGTAGTTTATCAAGGTCTTATCTGCCAGAGTGGCATAGACCATCTCACCCGTCTGCTTGTGGAGTTCAATTTGGTCTATGGGGTGGATGTCTTTTGAAAGGACTTCTAAATTAGTCCTTATATAATCCACAGCTGTTTGAGGTTGCTGCACTGTAGGGGCAAAATGACTCATAGTCATTTTTCCTTCTTGCACATCAAAGACAGCCATTAGCCTTTGTTGATTTGCAGGAGCCATATTCAATAAATGATTATAGAGCCGAATCTTTATTGGCTCACTCCTCCTCTTGGCTTCCTTAAATTGCTCCTTTATGGCTGCAGTTGTATTCTGTTGTTGTCCTGAGGAGCTGATCTCCCCTAGTGCTGCTTTATCCTGTTCCTGATGCAAGGAGCTGGCAGAAGTTTCTAGACTTTGTATTTCCTCCTCTGAAAAGGGGTTAAGCCTCTGCCGCTTGTCTGATGCTTCTGTGAGGGGGGTTTCCCTCTCTCTCTTTCTGTTGATATCCTCCCTTTGAGGGGTTTGGAGGATAGAGGAGTCTACCCTAGAATCTTGTCTAGGAGGCACCATATTAGTTGCTTTTTCTTGAGTGGCTGCCTGGCCTTCTGCTTTCTACTTCTCATGATCCTGTTGATTAGTTTGTTGTTGTTCTTGCTGGGGTTGTTGTTGATGGCCCTGTTGGCCCTGTTGGCCCCGTTGGCCCTCTACCTCTTCCATTACTTTGTCTTTTCCCTTGCCCTGTCCCTGTCCTGAAGTCTGTGCTGCCTCTTGTTGTGTTGCAGAGGATGAAGCAGGTGTTGTTATCTGAGGATCTGGTAGAGCAGGCACCTGAGAAGGACATTCCAAGTCAGCCATTTTTAATAAATGCCTCCTAGCCCTCTCAACTAGTTCTTCTTGGGATATGGTCTCTTCTAGTGTGTTTCTTCTCAACTTTGGTTCATTTGCATGTCTTGAAATATGGAGTTTGCTCTCATGCTCATAGCCAGAGAGCTTGTATTTCTGTCTTCTTAGGGATATGAAGTTGTTGGGGTCATAAGGCCTCCAGAGAAAGCTTTGTTTTAGGCCAAGGCCTTCCAACATTCTATCTGCTTCTTTCCACCCCTCTCTTTTGTTTAATATGAAATGGCCAAGCTGGCTTCTGACTTTGAGTTGTGCTTTTTTGCCTCTTCCCGCAAAGTGGATCTGATCAGCATTGCTGAATTGTCTGAAGTATTCCAAGGCAAAGAGCCTCATGGGCACAAATTTAGGCAGCTTGTATGGGCGCAGCTCACACCCATATATTCTAATCACGGTGTGATGTTGGTAGAAATACTAGTCTCCTATGCTGTAGGCAGTGGATAGTTGCAGAACCCTCTGCATTTCATCAGAGAGTCTAGGAGGGGGTGTTGTTAAGAGCAAAGACAAGGCAGGATGAATGAACAAATCTATGAACTCAGCATATGTATAGGGTGAATATGCATGGACATGAAAGACTGAGCTCCAGTATACCACTGATCTCGGGTTTCCTGCTGCATCTGTTCTCCTGATCTCAAAGGAGAACTTCTCATATTGGTAAAAGAGGATGAGATGATATATGTATGAGGTGTATCTGAACACCCTCTCTCTAGATAAATGCAGAAATTGCTCATGTATTTTGTCAGAGATATAAGTGGCATAGTCATAGCAGATGGGGGCCTTACCAGGGGTGAACATTGTCATCATGACCAACACAGTTTCCTCTATGAACTCCATTGATTTATATCCCAGCACTGAGCTTATCATGTATGATAGGTCCAGGCCCAGCTGATTTAAATAGGCATCAAAGATGGGAGGATGCAGCACTGTATCAGATTTCTTAATAAACAATTGATTCAGTTTGAGGATCTCTGCCTCTGTGAGTATCTTGGCCCCTTGATTGATTAGGTCCAGCAGGGATAAAGGAACCAGTTTCTTCTGGGCTTTGAATTGGACCATGTCCCTGATGGCCTGAGGGGTGGTGTGAAATACAACTTCACCTTGAGGGTTCATTACAGCCCTCTGTATTGGATCATAGCAGACAGCACATAAGTGGATGAGGTCAAGGAACTGGTTGACTTGGGGCATCTCGAAGATTGGGAGGGAGGATTCCCAAATGCCCAGGATATCTGTTCCATCTTTGTATTTGGCCCTGATTTCATTCAGCAGGTGAATGTGGAATGTGCACTTGGACGGGGCATCTTCTGAGATTTGGTAATCAAGGTCAGCCAAATCTTGCCAGTCCAGCTCTCTCTGAGGAGCATTCAAGGGATTTACATTAAGGGCTACTGATCCTGCAGGGGTATCCGTGTCTGCTTCAGATGCTTCTTAAAATGCTGAGTGTTTTTAACTGACAGGTGGAATTGAGAGGGACGGGAAACAGCAGGGTTGCTATATAGTAGAACAGAACAGTGCCGAGCTTTCTGAGAAGGCTTTTGTGCAGTTCAACAGACCTCTTTTGACAGTTTGGGAGCAATCTAGTGAGTTCACAATTGCGCGAACAGGGTAGGGTTTTGACAGTAATTGAACTAAAAGAACGGTTCCGCCACAGTAATTCAACCTTAAACTATTCAATAGAGGTAGGATATAGTTGGTTTCCCGGTGAAATTTCAATTTTATGCCTGGTTAAGGTGGATTTTACAAGAAATCGTGAAAAAACCATCTTGAGAGAAGATGAAATGGCAAATACCTGTTTAACCAGTGGCTCGGGGTGAAGTAGCAGTTGGGTTGGCGCTCTGAACTCTTGCAGATGATCGTAGGCTGGCTGGTAGAATGGTCATCGTGGAATGCATGCAGACAGCGCAGAGGTGCTTTTCTCAGAAAAATAACAAAATTATGGAAAAACCGTAAAATATGGCTTTTTACTTTATTGGCGCGCTTTTTTGGATGACGTCAGCATGACGTCAGCATGTGGGACCGGGTTGGATGACGTCAGCAGGACGTCATCGGGTGACGTGGCAGCCTAAGACCGGTCCACGAGGATGATGAGGTGGCGGCCATGTGGGCGAATGAGAGACGAGGTGGGCGGACGTGTAAAACAGCAGGACGGGGACGTGGGAGGGACAGGTGTCGCCATATCGGGCCCCCTCCTGCACGGTAAGGAATCTGTCAGAGGGGACTCCGATGGATTTCGGCTGAGACGCGTGTCCCCGCGTGACGCAAGCATCTGACAGATATCGGAAGGTATCTGTCGGACGTCGGTGGCCTTCCGAAACTGCTAGGAGCCGTTGATCTGCGGGCGGGTGATCGGATGGTTGTCGGATAACGGACCTGCACGGGCGATAAATCTGGTCTTTATTAACTGTCAGATGTCGGGCTCCTCTGAAATCACTGCAAGCCGTGGATCTGGGAAAGCCACAATCGGACGGTCATCGGGAGGGTTACTTGCATGGGCAATAGCAGTAAGTGGGCGGGTTTTAAAAATTGTATTCCTCGGCAAGCGCGACCGGCGGGACCCTCCATTTGATAAATGATTTTCGAAGGTTTTCCCATAGTTTTGTTTGCAAAACATTAAAATTGGTCGGCCAACATTAAGAAAGGCGAAACTATAGGAAAAAGGGTTCTAATGAGATTATACAAAAAAGGCAAAAACGGGCTCCCGACCTTAGGATAAGGCGGGATAGGTATATTTTCATAATGTTCCCACCCTTTGTTGGTTTAGGGGATTAAAAGATTTTCTTCAAGGGTTCTTTTAGGAAAAAATGGAGCTCTGGGTAGGGAAATGGGTTGAGATAGAGAGAAAGGTTGAACATGGGTTCTTGACCTTAACTAGGTGTTAATTCAATTCCCAGGGAGTAAAGATTATGGCTATAATGCCAAGGGGGAATATTTATACAATGTGGGGTTTATACACCATGGTGTTATAATAATCGGGATAATGGAGTATAGGGAGCTAAATAGTAGAGTTAGGTGTTAATATGGAGGGAACATATGGATGAGGGCTAGTACAACCAAGTTTTCTTGAAAATAACTTGGAGTCAAGAGTAGATCAAAATGAAAAGACTTTTGCACAAGAAATGTGGCTTTTAAAGGCCATAAGCATCATCATAAAAGTTTAAGCTTCTCTTATGTACACAATTTATGAAGGGGTGTTAGTAATGAGTAATATACAAAAGGAAAAGGAAGTTAGTCATGCTCCACTATATTGTTTATTTGTACATTGCTAGCAGCTTTGGTCTTAAAAGGAACATCACTTCTGCAACCCCATCTACCTACCCAACTAGTTCACCTAACATTTTTATTCCTTCTGGGAGGGTGCACTTGGACTTGCAAACCCTTTGTATGCCTTTTCTTTTACATTGGCTTTTTTGCTTTCATTTCCTATCTAATGCTACCCTTATTCCTTCCAAGGCCCCAGATTAAACAGTTGGGAACCTTAGTTTCTCTACCTAGCTACTGATCTGCCAAGATTAAACAGTTTGGACAGATTTCTTTCTCTATTCTACAACATAAATTGAAAACATTGCATGATCCAGATTGAACTGTTGGGTCATCCATAAATTTTTTGTGAACATGCGGGCCTATATACACCTTCCCTTTTTTTTTTTTTTTTGTAAATATGGAACCTTTGTGGCAGCAAAATTGGAGCATATTTGGCACTTATATTTGCCAATCATGAAACATGAAACCTATTGGTATAGGTATCCAACACTTGTGTTACAATGAGGCTCGAAGACCTATTTATTATTGAGAAACAATGGAAAACCCTTCACATTCCAAAACCGACCCTTAGAAGATGAAACGCCAAATTGTGGGCCCCATTTTGGGTAAATTGGTACATCAATTTCCCAGGGTCGTAACTTTGGCATACGATCTCCGTTTGACGCGTATGGTAGCTCGTTAGAAAGATCTATCCGAGAACTACCATTGTTGGAACAGGCAACACGGTCCATGTTCCATGGACCCTTGTTGCCCCCGGATTCCCCAAAAACCGTCGTTTAGGGCCTCAAAACGGCTCCGGAAGTTCAGGACCCGAAAAACTGCTAAAAATAGTAAGTTGTGCTACAATTAAGGAAACTGAAAATGCTGAAAGAGACAATTGTGGGGGTCCAAATGGGATAGGTGGGTGGCCACCAACATCCACCTGGATCATTAGTATGAGTGAAAGAGGTGGGTGGGAGAATACTAAGTTTTATGAGATCAACTTAGTTTTTAGGAAGTAGATCAAAATGAAAAGAATATTTGCACAAGAATTGTGGCTCTTAAAGAGACTAGAACCAACAAAAGACTTTGACTTTCTTTATGAAGCTGGGTGGCATAGGGATGTTAGTCATGAATGTGATGGGGAAAACTGGAAGTTAGACATGCTTCATTAAGTTGCTTTAACACTGCTGTGAATAGGACATCTGCACTGGCATCATGTTTTTTACCTTTCCTTTAGGCTAGTGAAATGCCATAAACCATGCTTTCTGCAACCCCATCTACCTACCCACTCTATTGCCTAGCATTTTTTGTTACTCCAAGGAGGGTGCACTTAGATTTGCAAACCCTTTTTGTGCCTTTTCTTTCCTTTGGCTTTTTCATTTGATTCTCTGTCTAAAGCTACCCTTATTTCTTCCAAGGCCCCAGATTAAGCAGTTGGGAACCTTTTTCCTCTACCTATCTACTTTACCTGCCAAGATTGAGCTGTTTGGACAGGCTTCTTTCTCTAATCTACAACAAAAAAAATTGAAACATGGCATGACCCAGCTTAGGCTGTTGGATCACCCATCCAGAAGTAGGGCAGCATCAATCAAAACAAGTATACTTCCTCCACAAGAATATGAGATCTTTGCATCACCAAAGTAGATCATATTGGCACTTCCCTTGCCAATCATGAAAAACGAAACCTATTGGTATAGGTATCTAACAGGACAAAAAAATATTTTTCCCTTTTCTTACAAGAAGTCCAAATGGGGCTTTGAATTTTTGACTCATGATAAATTTTCTTTTTCAATAAACCCTATGAGCATGAAGAACATGCTTTGACTAGTGAAAATAATAATAATAATATAATTTTTCCTTTTCTTCTTTTTTCTTTTACATGAAATACAAAATGATATAAGTAAAATTATAATTATGAATATTGAACCTAGATTTTCCAACACTCCCTCTTAACTAGGGAGGTATTCACAATGAAACAACAAGATACTAGGATACTCTCAAATCGAAATATTCTCATAAGAAGAGTTCAGATTGATAAGCATATTTATCAACATCATTAACATAACCTGTTGAAAATAATACTGAGAGGGGGAGTGAATCAGTATTATCAAACTCTTTTCAATTTATGCAGATGAAACTTGCTTATGCCTTATAATTTAATATATTCTTCAGATGTGGATCATTAGAACTATTGCAAACAGGAACAACAAAAATAGAGCAACAGTCACACCAAAGGGCACAAGATATAAGGTGGAAACCCAATGTGGGTGAAAACCACCTGCTGCAATATGTCTCTATCTTATTTCAATTAGAAACTTCTTTTACAATGATTTTGTACTGGTGCAGTCTTATACCAGCACGCAGGCTTTAACCTGCAAAAGGCTACAACCTTCTCTTTTCTTCCAAGGACCTCGTTTCATAAATTTTCAGACTGGATCCATGAATATCAATCAAACATCAAATAGATCTGAAATCACCCAACTTCCTTGTACAAATATTGAGTCAATAACTTCTCAATACACAGCAACCATACACAAATTCAGAACCCTGAACTTAGCAATAATAAGTAAAGGCAACTAAAAATATTTCAAGAAAAGTCTGCAACTTCACCAATAGAAACCTGCGGATATCTGCACTTCTACTGTATTGAGCCTAAGCACTTCCGCACCTGCTCTGTCTTATCTTCTGTGCACCTCCGCACCTACTGCATCTTCTGTTCTACGCACCTCTGTACCTGCACTGTCAATTGGACTACGCACCTCCGCACCTGCGCTATCTTCTGGACTGCGCACCTCCGCACCTGATCTTTCTTCTGGACTATGCACCTCCACACCTGTGCCGTATCTTACCTATGGACCTCCGGGTATAGACAATTTATCAGTCCTCAACTATACCCAAACTATCAGATTTACAGATCTGATCATGCGCCAAGGAGATCTCGTCTTATCAGTAGATTCGCCTTATAATGCTCAGGATTCTCCTTAATTCAGATCCAGCTATTATTCACCAATCGATCACCAGAATTTCAGATCCTGCTCTCAAGATATTCAACACATGAGTGCCTAGCCAAATAATCTCCTTTCCTTTTTATACACAAACCCTTACACAAACCATGGACCAAAACAATAGAAACCCAATTCAAGGGATCCAAACCGGGATTCAAAACTTTAGATGCAAAAACCACGAACCAAACCATAGGTTCAAAAGCATCAGACTAAATACCATGGACCACCCGTAATATTTCCCACGTGCGTGCGCTTTTCTCTACATGAAGGTGTGTGAATTGGGGGTCTGCATCTTTTGAACGGTACACTTGCGAACCTGTCTGCAACTTCCGAATGGCACATCTGCGGAACCTGTTGATGATCGCATCTTTGAGATTAGGAACCTGCGCACCTGTCATTTTCTGCTACTTGAGTGAATTTCCATCAATGACAACACTTATGTCATCAAGCCAAACCAGTGCCATAATGCCAACAATCTCCCCCTTTGGACTTGATGGCAACCCAAAGTCACTCAAGATCTTTCCTCCCCCTTTTTCATCAAGGGCAAAGGGTTATGCTCCCCCTGAATGCATGCAGAAATTGTTGTTCTGATGTGCTATCAAAGCTCCCCCTGACAAATAGGCAAGATCTGCAAGAAGATGTTCTACAGAAGAAGTCATAACTGACCTCTCTATCACCAAAGACTCATACATACAACTCCCAACCAAGTGGGGATACATGATATAATGAGCACACTACATCACCTTGAAAAAAGAAATATAAGACATAGAGACAAAAACATCAGCAGCATTATTCAGATCAGAATCCATGTTCTCCTTCTGCACTTGCTCCTCCTGAAATCCAACATAATTGAACCAAGATCTTCTATGATAATGCCAACAATGCATTATTAGAAGAATATATGCTCCCCCTGAACCTATGCCAGAAGGTCTCTAACAAACCCACATAAACCAGCGTATGTACACATACACCCCATATGAAACTTGCATACAACAGTCTTTGAACCAGACAAGATTCAACAGCAAGATGATGCATCAACTACCCCCAGCTTCTGTCTAAGGTATTCAAAGGTCTCCCTGGGCATTGGTTTGGTGAGGATATCAGCAACTTGTTCCTTAGAGGGAACATACTCCAATTTGACCTTTTGATCAAGTACTTTCTCTTGGAGAAAATGATACTTGATTGGGATGTGCTTGGTCTTTGAATGCATGACAGGATTCTTTGAAATACTGATTGCACTTGTATTATCACAAAAAATGGAGATAGGTGGAGTACAAGTGATTTGAAGATCTTGCAATGTTTGCATCATCCAAAGGAGTTGTGTGCAGCAAGGTTCGACAGCTACATATTCTGCTTCAGCTGTAAATAATGCAATAGAGATTTGTTTCTTGCTGAACCATGATACTAATCTAGGACCCATGAAGAATGCACCACCATTAGTGCTTTTCTTGTCATCCACGCTTCCTGCCCAATCTGCATTTGTTTATGCATGAAGTGTGAGATTTGTACCTCTATGATACCATAAGCCATAGTTTTGAGTTCCTTGTAGATACTTGAAAATTCTTTTAACTGCTTGAAGATGAGTTTCTTTTGGATTTGCCTGAAACCTTCCAACTATTCCCACTACATGCATAATATCCGATCGGGTACTTGTTAAATAAAGCAAACTACCAATCATGGATCTATAGGTTGGTTGATGTACTGCTG
Organism: Pinus taeda; assembly: GCA_000404065.3. Taxonomy (NCBI): domain Eukaryota; kingdom Viridiplantae; phylum Streptophyta; class Pinopsida; order Pinales; family Pinaceae; genus Pinus; species Pinus taeda. The sequence goes on along the minus strand of APFE030500876.1, from coordinate 28,520 downwards.
TCGATTCATCATTTTTACTGAGGCTGCAACCTCTCACCATAGGGGTACATACTGGTTTCGAATCCTCCATCCCATATTTCTTCAAGATCTGCTTGAGATATTTGGTTTGAGATAGAAAAATGTCATCTTTGTTTTGTTGGACTTGTAGACCAAGAAAGTATGTGAGCTCACCAAGCATGGAAATTTCAAACTCTTTCTACATTACCAAGGCAAATTTTGACTCATGTCTTCTTCATTGCTACCAAAGATGATATCATCAACATACACCACAAGTATTAGCAACTTATTATTGTCAACTTTTATATACAGATTACTATCAGTTGATCCTTTTATAAAACCTTGTTGATGGAGGTACTTATCCAACTGATAATACCACACCCTTGGAGCTTGTTTAAGGCCATAGAGAGCCTTTTTGATTCTACGTACAAGATTTGGATCATTTCCAAGGATAAACCCATCTGGTTGCTCAATGTACACTTCTTCATTCAAGTATCCATTCAGAAATGCAGGTTTTACGTCCATCTGAAATATTTTGAACTTTTGAAAGCTAGAGAGAGAAAGGAACATTCTTATAGCCTAAAGCCTGGCAAATGGAGCAAAAGTTTCTTCAAAGTCTATGCCTTCTTGTTGCGCATATTCCTTACAAACAAGTCTTGCCTTGTTTCTAACCACATTCCCATTTGCATTCAGCTTATTTTTGAAAATCCATTTTGTCCCTATGACATTCTTATCTTTTGGTCTTGGAACCAACCCCCAAGTGTTATTCTTTTCAATTTGCTTGAGTTCTTCCTCCATGGCCTTGACCCAGCATTCATCTTTGCAAGCCTCTCTTACATTTTTCGATTCGGTGGAGGAGAGCATTGCTAGATAGCTTGAAGCTTCTGAAATGGTTCTTATTATTTGCACACCTGCCTCTTTCTGCCCCAAAATTTGAGATTCTGGATGATTATTTTGAACGTATCTAGATGGAGTCTTTTCTTCTATCCTTATCTGTTCTTCTGGTGCCTCATGGGTTTCTTCTTCATCATGAATCTGATTTGATGTTGACAGATAATCTTCCTTGAGATCTTCAAAGTTTACCTGCCTGGGAGGGTTTCCTTCTTCATTAACCACTACATCAATGCTTTCAACAATTTTACCAAGTATTTTGTTGTAACATTTGTAAGCTTTGTTGTGGGGAGAGTAGCCAAGTAGAATGCCTTCATCTGCTCTAGGTTCAAACTTGCCAAGATTTTCATCAATCCTTTTAATGTAGCATTTGCTTCCAAATATTTTGAAGTATTTTACCGTGGGAGTCTTACCATACCAAAGTTCATGAGGATTCTGAGTGTTGTTTACCCGGACATTTGTCTTGTTGATAATAGTAACAGCGGCAAATGTGGCTTCACCCCAAAAGGTTGCAGGAGTTCCAAACTCATCAAGCATAGCACGAGCCATTTGTTGAATCATTCTGTTCATCCTTTCCACTACTCCATTTTCTTGAGGAGTCCTTGCAGCAGAGAATTCCCTTCTTATTCCATGTTCTTCACAAAAATCGAAAAATTCATCTGAGGTAAATTCCCCTCCTCGATCAGATCTGAGGCATTTGATTCTGCAATCTGATTGGTTTTCAACCAAAGCTTTGAATGACTTGAACTTTTCGAAAGCTTCATCTTTATACTTCATGAGTCCTATCCAACACATCCTTGAAAAATCATCAATGAAAAATATGAAATACTCTTCTCCTCGAGGTGATCTCTTCCTAGTTGGACTACATATATCAGTGTGGACAAGTTCAAGTGGCTTGCTAGCTGATCCTTCCTTCTCAAGGAAATTAGTTCTGGTTTTCTTACCAATTTGACATGATTTGCATATCGTGTTGTCTGGAATTTTGATGTCAGGAAGATCATGAACTGTCTGATATCTGCATGCTTTCCTGATCTGAGAGAAGCTAAGATGTCCCAGTCTTCTATGCCATAGCCAGTGTTCATCATTCTTGCTTAAGTAGCATTATTGACGTTCTCCCTTGAGTACATATAAGTTATTTCGAGTTCTTATGCCTCTGATCATTGTTTTTCCTGTATCAACCTCATGAACAATACATCCATTTGATTGAAATATTACCTCAGTTCCTTGATCACACATCTGACTGACACTCAATAGATTATGTTTTAAGCCATCAACATACATGACATTTCCAGCTTTGACCTTCTCTTTCAATTGAACAGAACCTTTACCTTTTATGAATGCAGGGGTGTCATTTCCAAAAGAGACCTTCTTTTCCTTTTCTAAGGCAGTATATGACTGAAGTTTTTCTTTATTACCTGTCATATGTTTCGAGCATCCACTATCAATGTACCATTGATTTCCTGTCCTTCCACATATAAGGCTATCCCACAGCTTTCTGGTTGTGGTTATTTCTTTCTCCATGTTTTGGAACTCAATGAAGCCTGCTCATTTTGAATTGTTTGCTGAAACCTACTTCTGCATTTAGAATCTTCATGACCGAAATTGTTGCAGATAGTACATTCTATTTCATTTTCAAGAGCAGAGAAGTTGTTGTAGGTTCTTTTCATGATTCATGTTATACTCCTTTGTATTTGAGCTTCCCTAGTCATGATGGTCTTATAGGCAACACATTGAGCAGCTTTATGACCAAAGTTATGACAAGAGAAACATTGGCCATTGAAGAAAATCCTGCGATTATCAAATCTACCAACCATATGATTGTAGTTTCCATCCATTCTTGAGCTAAATTGAGAACGGTTTACCTGTGGTTGGTTGAGGCTTATGTTCATCCTTGAAGTAGATTTCCCCTTATTTACTTGATAATCTTTGATCATTCTTGAAGCAAATTTTCCCTGGTTTACCTGGTGATCTACATTATGCTTTTGATTTTCAACTTGTTCCTTTCTCCTTGCTACTTCAAGATAAATTTTGGAGGTGGATGGCTTCTATGTTTGCTTCTGGGCTTGAGATGCTTCTTCAGAATATCTGAGACCTGTCCTGATTAGAGGAGAACATTGTACTTTGATAATCTCATCCAAAGTTTCAGATCCTTTAGCAAATCTAAGATTAAGGGCTTTTGTTTTCTCAATTTCTTTTCTAAGTCCCACAATTTCACATTCTAACCCTTCATTGTGTTTATATTTTTCAGCAAGTTGGACTGTTAGAGTATCTATAATCATGTTCTTTTCCTCTAAACAAACTTTAAGTTTAGCAATTTCTTCATAAAGACCTTCTTCATTTATAGCTTCCAAGAAATCATCGTCTTCAAAAGCCATCAAAACTCTATTATCATTTCCTTGTTCATCTTCATCACTATTTGACAATCCATCACTATCTTCATGTGTGTAATAGCTCTTCTTATTATGTCTTATGTTCCATCTAACAGGTTCCTTACCTTTGTCTAGTTTATCTTTATGTGGACATTTTGCAGCATAATAACCGACCCTTCCACAAGCAAAGCATTTGAAAGGCAGCTTACCTTTGAATCTTCCAGTTCCCCATTGAATATTTTTGACAAAATTTGATTCTTCCTCTTCTTCTAACATATGTCCTGGCTCATAGTAATCTCCCTTTCCTGAAGCTTTGGATGCAGCTTCTCTTCTGTCTGATGGTCCTCCTTTTCTCATTTCGTAAGCAGTTAGAATTCCGTGTAATTGTGACATGGTAAGATTCTTTAGATTCTCCTTTTCTTCTATGGCAGAAACTTTTGAATCAAACTTAGGAGACAAAGATCTTAGAGCTTTCTCAACCACAACAACTTCTTTTATTTCTTCACCCAAGTTTTTCATACAATTTACGATCTCATCTATACGTAGGAAATAACTAGCCATACTTTCATCATTATGCATTCTGAGACTTTCATACTGAATTCTAAGAGTTTGTAATTTTTCTCGTTTTGCCTGCTCATCTCCTCCATAGCCTAGAACGATCTTGTCCCATATTTCCTTTGCACTTTTGAGCTACATAACCTTGACGAATTCTGACTGAGATAGACTTCCTAATAGAGTATTGACCGCTTTTGCATTTTTGTTTCATATTGATTCTTACCAGCTGTGTCTGTAGGAGTTGTTGATGGAAATGTGTATCCTGTTTCCACAATATGCCATACTTCTGTACCAAGAGATTGAAGATAGGCAGTGATTCTTACCTTCCAATAGACAAAGTTTCTCTCATCAAAAATCGGTGGCCTGATAGATGCTTCCTTTTCGTAGTTGCTCATGGTGATAGACCTTCCTTCTGATCAAGCTTTTCTTGAAGGACCTGCTCTGATACCAATTGTCGAAAATAATACTGAGAGGGGGGGTGAATCAATATTATTAAACTCTTTTCAATTTATGCAGATGAAACTTGCTTATACCTTATAATTTAATATATTCTTCAGATGTGGATCATTAGAACTATTGCAAATAGGGACAACAAAAATAGAGCAACAGTCACACCAAAGGATACAAGATATAAGGTGGAAACCCAATGTGGGTGAAAACCACCTGCTGCAATATGTCTCTCTCTTATTTCAATTAGAAACTTATTTTACAATGATTTTGTACTGGTGCAGTCTTATACCAGCACGCAGGCTTCAACCTGCAGAAGGCTACAACCTTCTCTTTTCTTCCAAGGACCTCGTTTCATAAATTTTCAGACTGGATCCATGAATATCAATCAAACATCAAATAGATCTGAAATCACCCAACTTCATTGTACAAATACTGAGTCAATAACTTCTCAATACACAGAAACCATACACAAATTCAGAACCCTGAAATCAGCAGTAATAAGTAAAGGCAGCTAAAAATATTTCAAGAAAAGTCTGCAACTTCACCAATAGAAACCTGCGGATATCCGCACTTCTGCTGTATCGAGCCTGCGCACTTCCGCACCTGCTCTATCTTATCTTCTGCGCACCTCCGCACCTGTTGCATCTTCTATTTTGCGCACCTCTGCACCTGCGCTGTTAACTAGACTGTGCACCTGCGTTGTCTTCTGGACTGCGCACCTCCGCACCTACATCGTATCTCACCTACGGACCTATGGTTATAGACACTTTATCAGTCCTCAACTATACCCAGACTGTCGTATTCATAGATCTAATCATGCGCCAAGGAGATCTCATCTTATCAGTAGATTCACCTTATAATGCTCAGGATTCTCCTTAATTCAGATCCAGTTATTATTCACCAATCGATCACCAGAATTTCAGATCTTGCTCTTAAGATATTTAACACATGAGTGCCTAGCCAAATAATCTCCTTTCCTTTTTATACACAAACCATGGACCAAAACCATAGAAACCCAATACAAGGGATCCAAACCGGGGTTCAAAACTTTAGATGCAAAAACCACGGACCAAACCATAGGTTCAAAAGCATCAGACTAAATACCATGGAACACCCGTAAGATTTCCCACGTGCATGTGCTTTTCTCTGCATGAAAGTGTGTGAACTGGGGGTCCACATCTTTTGAACGGTACACTTGAAAACCTGTCCGTAACTTCCAAATGGCGCATCTACGGAACCTATTGACGATCACATCTTCGAGATCAGGAACCTGCGCACCTGTCATTTTCTGCTACTTGAGTGAATTGCCATCAAGGACAACACTTATGTCATCGAGCCAAACCAATCCCATAATGCCAACATAACCATCATTTTCAAATATAGCAAGGCCTTTACTTACAAGCTCTATCTCTCCACTAGATCATATCACAATGCTGGGAGGCATAAATATGGACACCACCACCACCTCTCACCAATAACATACCCCATCCATATGTTCACCAAGTATGTCCTCACATGACTATTCTCATCTTGGATTCCCCCAATACTTAAATAATATTGGTCCTCCTCAAGACCACTCTTAACTTGGATACTCCACCCTATTCTCATAGAGTATTAGTCCTTGGACTACTTATAACTTGGACGCCATTCCTCAAGAAGTATCGGTCCCATATTCTTATCTAATCCTCCATTCTCCCTTCTAGTTCCTTCACTATACTTACGACTATTAGTCCTAGCCTAGTGCACGAGACATGGATAATAGGATGTCCTCCATCACTCCCTCTCTACCAGGGAGGAAATATTACTCTCTTCCAAATAGAAGGCAACATCCACAAGCTCAATCTTGTCTCATTTTGCTTCAATAAATAAACTATTAGTATTTCCATGGAGATATCATTGTATCTTCTTGGCTCCTATTTGCATCACATCATAACGAAATTCAACCTTCCTGGATCTTGACAATATTCTTTCTACTTCGTCATTAAATGGTTCATCTATCATCTCACGAAGCCAAATTTTCTCACAACTACTTGCACATGCTTTCTTTCTTTCATAACATAATTATTTCCTCATTCTCTTCCAATTCATCATTAGTGTTGTCCACCCAATCCATGTGTTCAAAAATCAAATCAAACAATCGCGAATACAATATCATCAAATAAATGTCTCACAACTTCAAGTGATAGATGCTACATACTTCTTCAATGTATCCATTTAAGGAGCCAAACCATATCCCAACAAAACATCATGATCATATTTTCCAATTGACAATATCCTCTGGTAAAGGTGTGGGATTCTTCATGTCAAATTCTTGTTGCTTTCTCCCTCTGAGGTCAACATTCCTTTGTATGGTATTATATTCATATTACAATAGGGTTTTGCTTCATGAGATTCAACTTCCAATCATCAATAGTATCTCTATTGACATGTGTACTATCAATCAACTTGTTCCTGGAATGAACCAATTAACTACTAGTACAATGACTTCATAACTCTTCAACTTCTTTCTTAAGGACATTTCCCTAAATACATCATCTTATTTTGATCACAAGCTTCTCTGGGTTTTCTCCCAAATTTCAATTACTATATTTATTTCATCCAGTATATTTACAACTCACTCTTTCCATCTAGGGTAAGTGATTTTTTTTCCATCTAATTGACTTCTTTGATGCATACTATGAATTGTTTCATCCTTCATAATCTTCATTCTTTGCCACATTCTCTTAAATATTTCATCTTCTAGCCAAGTTTTAGATATATCTTGCCTATACTTGCAACCTTTATTAGAAGACCATTAAATAAAAAAAAGGACAAGGCATAAAGAAAATATACATAGAAATATATGGAGTACTTATCTTTTGAGAAGGATTAGCTATGTCTAACCTTGTTCTCACATTAAACATCAAGGGTTAGATCTACCTCTAAGAGTGGACATGATTATATAGGATTTTTCTCCTAGGGTTCATCTTGATCCAAACTATGCTAGGCTTCACAAATGAAAAAAGTCTTCAAGACCTTTAAATTTATAAATTTCATGTTCTATATACATACAAACGCTAGAAGTACCATTAGCAATAGTTCTATATAGAATTCATTTTATTCATAGCTCTTATATGCAAGGAAAAACTTCAAATGCTAATTATATATCTATAGATAACATTTCTATGATGCATCATATCTTGGCATCACTACTTATCATTGATTGCAAATTAACATGGTTTATACGTACCTCTTTTTTAATTTTACTTGATCTCCATGATTTCGTTTTGAGTATGACACTATATTACTAGGAGCTACTTCAAAGGCACATTCAAACTTATTATTTAATTATCTCCATATTCCTCCACAACTAGGTATTTATATGATCTCCATATTGATCTCATTCTTTTGCTCTTCAAGCTAGGCTACAAACCACAGAGATGAATTTGGCCTTCAAGATGTCAAATTCCTTTTAGCTGCTGGCAATGTCTTATCGTCTTAGATAGGTTGGATTCATAGTAGACCCTTCGTTTTTTTCTATTATCTATGGGAGGGAGGTAACATAATTTCTTTATCATCATAACACCTTCCATGAATTGTCACAAATATTTTACAAAGTTCTCAACTTTTATTGATGAGTTTGGTCCATTTTTATATATATTAGTCTTTCAGTCTTTAGAGTTTTGAGAGAGTTCAATCCTTCTCTCCATATGTTTTTTATTCCTTTCATTTTGTCTTTCGTTCCTAAGATGTAGAGCCTTATATATCTTGATCCAAGAAAAATAACATCATATATATATATATATATATATATATGCCACAATGTGATTCACATTCCTTCCAAATATTACTACAATGATTTTTGCAAGCCATAGCATCATAGAATATTTGGGAGTCACTATAGAAGATTCGATTCTAAGAGATATGAGCATAGAATTTTGATGGTTTTGTATTTGTCTATAGAAATAGATAACCAATCTGTTTATATGTATAATTTATAGAAATGAAGGTTTAAATTGAGACATGTTTTATTAATTGAGGAAGGTACCATTGGAACTTGTAATCAAAGGGGCTTCACTAGGGGAGAAATACCATACCATGTGGGTTCACATTGGGGGATATATGTTGAGGAAAAAATGACATAATATAGTTGGGTATATAATAGGGGGTAAAGGGTTTTTATATTGGCATGTATAAAAAATGGAGCTAAAAGTTAATGAAAAAATATAAAGGGGTATAAAAAATGTTAATGAAAAAATGGATACCTACAATATCTAGTGAAAGTAGGGGCTTTTTAAACTGGGAAGGTGTATTGGGTTTGTATTGGTAGGGGGTTAAATAATGTGGTTTTTAGAGGAATTTTCCAATATGTAGTCAAATTTAGGGTATTGTTTAGTATGCCATGAACGCACGTGTTATGTCATAGGTTCATTGGGTGAAGACCCCGTGCTTGAAATAGGGGTGAGAGATAATCTAAACAAACTCAGATTAATGTCACAAATGCTATGGTTTTGTAAATCGCTTGAACTCCAATAGTGGCACATAATTTTTCATAGTTCTTCATTTTAGGTGTCATAAAGAAATTTTGCAATAATTTTGGACTAATTTTAAATATTCTTAACTTTCTATACTTTTGTCTTGGTTCCTTTTCATAGACTATCCAATATGGTGTAGTTCATTTGCAAGGTTTCGTACATAGAGTATTTCATGTCATAAGTAGCTTGGCATTCCCCAATGTACTGTATTATAGGCCTCAGTCTAGACTCTAGATTATCATGTTGCACCATCATTAGTATTTTAGAGGGCTTGTATATATGCTATAGAATGATCCGTACAATTGTTTCAAGAGTAGTCAAAAAATGAGAGCTTCCAATAATGTCCTTTAGGGAATAATGATTATTGTGAAGATGATCTTCAAGCTAGCTTATCATTTTTTTGATGGAATAAGAGATAAATCATATATTATAAACTTCAAGTATGCCAACAAGTTTTAATCTTCAGACTTCCTTCTATTCACCTTAGCTCTAATTCCATGTTGAGAAATCAGTAAGCTTATAGATTGGGGTAGATTTCTCATTCGTGATAATTACTTGTGAGTTTTTTTTAGATTTTTTATAATTATGTTATGTTCTTCTTCATCAAACAATTACCAAAATGTACATGAATATCACAAAGAAATAAAGAACATAATAAATTAGGCTCTCCAAGCTAGGGCCAAAACCCCACAAGGGGGAAAACCCAAAAACTTTCTCTTCTTATAGAATCAGATCAAAGTGAGATATCCAAGACCCAAGACCAAGACCCATACCTCCACAAATTCTCCAAGTCATCCCTCCATTCTCTATCATGTTTTATCCTCAATATGGTCAAATTAATTTGTCACAAGCTTGTACTTTAGATTCCTTGTCTCACAGAGATACCCATCCTTCATGTAGTTTTCATTTCATAGTAGTCATATTCCTCTTATAGCTCATATATCATATTCATTTCAATACCTTTATGGATTGCACTTCACATACATTACATTTCTTCTTTAGCTCACATATCATCACAAAAATAGTCTCAGTAACTCGCATAACTTCATCGAATTCTAGCCTTAGGAACTCACGTCTTTTCCAGGTCATATGTCACAAAAAAATCACATCTAAGGCTTTTAACTTGCAAAATAAATTCAATTAATTCATTTCCAAAATGAAGAACAAGTTCCAATATATAATTGTTTGCTTATGTGAAGGTTCATGTCCTTTGGTCAAGCCGACTTGTCTGTATGGAGGGTCAACTTGGTCTTGTGGAGGAAAAAAAAATATTTTTCCCTTTTCTTACAAGAAGTCCAAATAGGGCTTTGACTCTTTGACTCATAATAAAGTTTCTTTTTCAATAAATCCTATGAGAATGAAGAACATTCTTTGACTATTGAAAATAATAATAATAATATAAATTTTATTTTTCTTCTTTTTTCTTTTAAATGAAATACAAATTAATACAAGTACAATGATAGTTATGAAGATCAAATTTAGTTACTTTTTCCAATATTAGGTATAAAAAATGCATTTACTAGTGGAATGGGAGAAAACAATGCAAAGAGAATATAAGTTGGGGAAGGCAGTAGAGGAGGCTTACAAAAAACTCCCAAATGCCCTAATGGAGGTGGACACACCAACATTAGAGGAATTTGACGAATATTGGTGAGGATATTCAAGGTATCAAAGCTAAAGTTGTAGAATTGGAGATGCAAATAAAGCCAAGAACTCCACTAGAAGAAAAGGAGTGTAAGGAAAAGGAGCACACAAAAACACTAACCTATGATCAAATCAAAGTGTTAGACATAGAGTTCAGTATTATTTGTAAAGAAGGCATGCAAATTTGGACAAGGCTAATATAAAGTGAAAATCTAAAATAAATGGTGTAGAAGATTTAGAAAATGTAGGAGAAGTCACAAAAGCTTAAGGATAATTTGAACACACTACCAAATAATGAGCGTATGGATGAAATGTTAGATAAAATTTAGCTAAGAAAGTAGATCAATTAGAGAGGAGATGATTAGTATTTATTGGCTTAGATGATTGAGAACTTACAAGATGAATCACTAAAGGTCACATACGAGATCCATACTATGCATCAAACTGTTAAACAAGTAATGCAAGATGGGGAAGAAAATTTGAAGACCCCTATTTCAATGGAGGTGGTAGAAAATAAATTGGGGAAAGAAAAGGAAGTTAGAACAAAGGTGGATACTTTGAATAAAATATTTTAAAGTTTGTTACGACAATGAAGGAGACAATGCCCTTATTAGAATGAAAAAAGGACTAAGTTGCTTGAGGATGAGCCACATCTGATTGTTGGGGGCCTATTGGAGAAGTGGTTTTGGGTAACCAATTTTGGATATTTGTGCAAAGGAGCACCGTGAAGAAAGGTTAGCCAAGGTATAATGTGTGGAAGTGTGATAAATAAGGAAAACCATTGAAGTTTTTACTTACTAGCCCATAGTAATAGTTACCTGCCCACAGTAATAATTTACTACTAGGGGTTTTTTGGTGGGCTTGCACCCAAATTTAGACCTCGAAATAAGTCAAGTTTGTGAGGGAAGAGATACATCTGTATACTTCCAACATAAATTTTGTACATCTAGATAGGACACATCTATTCTTTCATTGTAATGCTAATTTATTAGACTAGTAAGTCACGATGGATATGATTGTAATGGAGAATTCACAGTTATAATAAAAAGATTGAGTTTTGGTCTATTTTGTGTATTTCCTCATCATCCAATAGCTTGTATATTTTTCATATTATTGTTACCTTAAATATATGCATGATTGGATTACTGCATAAATTTTGGGTATAATTCATTTCGTTTTCTGAACGGTAAAATAGTAATAATATGTTGAATATGGTAATGCTAGCTTACATTCCATGTCTCCTTCATCACTGCAAATTTTGTTCAGTTTCCTAAATTCCCCCATAGATGCCTCAAGTGAAACTTCAACTACTTACAAGTGTTTTTGAAAGCTTATATTTGAAGGGCTTTTTTGACTAATTCACATTAATCCCAGGTTAGCCCCCTACACACCAAGATTGTTCCACAACATTCTACTATTTCATTTATTAATAAAAATTGGGTTTTCACTATATTATTTTGAGCTTTGTTATATTTCTCCGTGTGTGTTCCAATTACTTTCTTTCATTTCATTCTATTCCTCTTTCAAACCATATTATTGATATCATAGTAATCTTCTCCTTATGGTTTCTCAGTCCATGTTTGCGACGAGTTCATGGTACAAAGAGTTAGATCCCAACCTAGTTTCACTTGGAAATGAGAACTCTTGAGTAGCCTCTAATGGTGAAAGAATGGAGAGATGACGAAGAAGGAGATCATATCAATTTTTTTCTTGAGGAATCACTGGCATGACATAGGAAAGAGATGATGGAAACTTTTTCCCAAATCATTCGATGACTACCAACAATGGCCAAGGCACCTTCAACAAGAAGAAATTTTGGAGATGCGACACCCGTCAAGGTACAAGTTAACTTTGATATCCAATTATTTGAAGGGCAAATAGATAAAATGGTTTTGGAGAAATTCTTAAATCCATTAGAGGTATATTACTTTGTACCAATTTTTTCTGACAATCAGAAGATCACCTTTGCACTACTAAAAGTCATTCCCCATGTCAAAGATTGGTGGGAAGGTTACAGGGAGGGATAAAATGAAGATGAGGCTATGATATTCAATGAAATACTTTCTTGGGCCACTTTTATTAATCCACTTAAGGAGTAATTCTACCCTATAAGGAACTATGATGACCAATACAGAAGATGAACAACTCTATGATGGGAGAGGGACTAGATGGTGCAAGAGTAGACCAATATTTTCTAAACCTTGCACTAAAATATAGGTATCAATGACTCTAAATGAAGCCTGGTATTGATGTACCACAATTGACTACATAATTAAATCAAAACAAAGATGGATTTCCTGGACATCTCTTCACTGGGATCCACTTATCAATATGTTATCAAAATTGAGCATAAATTGAAGCAATGGATTAAGCAAGGGTTCAAGTCTACAAATCCACTGCAATAGAAGCTTGGAAAAGGTGGCCCTAACTCAAAAACAAAGTACATATAAAGTAAAGACAATTAAAGATAAATATCCCAACCCACAAGTGAAGAAGGGTAGTGGGAATTCAAAAAGGGATGCTAGAAAGTGGTGTAAGTTTCATAATTTTCTCTAGCCCAAAATTGATGAATGTCACTCGAAATAATAATTGTTAGCATAGCTTAAATAAAATGAAATAGAATTTGGATCTAATTCTAATTTATAGAGATAAAGGAAAGTGAATCATCAATGTAAAACCTAGTGTTACCATCATTGCCACATATATTCAACTAGAAGAGCTAGAGGAGCTTGAAGAGGGGGATTTCTTCTTACATTCACAAATGTGGGTGAAATATTGGAACCCCACTCTATATCATTATTAACAGTGGGAGGCAAAAGATATTGACATTAGTTAATTTCATTAAGATATTTAAACTTTTGACAATGCCATATGCCCAACCATACACCATTGGTTGGTTGATCCATAGATGAGACATCTATGTTAGCCAATAATGTTGTATGTCCTACAACATGAAGCCCTTAAAAGATGAGGTACTTTTTGATGTTACCCCACTTGAATTTTATGATGTTATTTGAGCAAAACATTATATGTGGACATGCCATGATATTTAGGAGTCTTTTCCCTTCATTGTTACTCTTAGAGGTAACATCTATAGGATATGAGAGGTAGCCCCAACCACTCCAATTTCATTAATCTTAGAAATATAGTTCCAGAACGTAATTTCTCAAGCTGGAAATTTTTTTCTCTTCATAATTATGTCAGAGGATGAATGGAAGGTGATTTCAACCACCAAAGCCTCTATAGGAGGCCTTTCCACACAAAAGAAGCAAGTGGAAAATATTGTAGAGACATACAAAGATATCTTCACTCCACCTATGGGGGTACCTTTGTACTGCCAAGTAAAACAATTAGTGTACTTGATACCTAGTTCTCCTTTGCCTAATGGACACTCTCTCTCTCTCTCTTGGAGAATGAGGAAAAAAACATCAAATTCATGAGCTCATCCAAAAGGGCCACATTCAACTGAACTCCTCATTTTCCAAGAGTTCAATTGTGTTGGTACCAAATAAGGACGGGACATGGAGACTTTGTATTGATTATAGAGCCCTAGGAAAAATCACTATCAAGAATAGATACCCAATCCCCATTGAAAATATTATTGACTAGCTTAACAATGCTAAGTTCTTTAGTAAGATTGATCTAAAGTCAGGCTAGCACAAGTTCCAATGAACAAAATCATATATGGAAGAAAAAATTAGAATCTAAAGAAGGCCTTTTTGAGTGGTTGGTCATACCCTTTGGTTTTGACTAATGCTCCAACAAAATTCATGATGATGATGGATGATATCTTGTGGATTTTCACAAACTCTTTTGTGGTTGTATATTTGTATGAAATCTTCATCTTCAGTAGGATTTGGGTGGAACATTTGCAACACATTCAATAGGTGTTGAGCACCTTGTATCAAAACAAGTTGTATGCCAATATAGAGAAAATCTCATTTGGCATATAGAGAATTTAATATATGGGGTACATTGTGGATAAACATGGCATGCATGTGGACCCATCCAATATCCAATTCATTCAGTATTGGCTAGTCTCGATGACTCTAATAGAGCTTCGTAGGTTCTTGGGCATTGCTAACTTCTACCAAAGGTTCATGTTGAGGTTTTCTTATATCACTTGGCCCTTAATTAAAGTAACCAAGGGTGGAGATAAAGTAATTTTTTCCTCGTTTGATTCATAGTAGAAAGCATTCAAGGATCTGAAACAATGCCTTTGCTCTGCACCCATCCTCACCCTGCCATACTGCAACAACCATTTGAGATTGACATAGATGTCTCTGACTATGCTATCAAGGATGTCCTCTCCCATTAAGGACATCCTGTGACCAATCTAGTGAAACAATTTCTGATATTGTCTATAGATAGCCCACCTATGACAAGGGGATGTGCTCCATAATGCAAGATTTTCAATAATGGAAGCATTATATTTTGGGGAAGAATATGATAATGCACATTGATGATAGGAATCCACATTTTATGTAGACAAAAGGAAAGTCATATAATGATCGTGATGAAAAAATTTCCACATACCTATAAAAATTACACTTAAACATCAAATACAAGAAGGGTAGCACCAATCATGTAACAGATTACTTCAGTTGGCCCCTGATTGTGGGGATAACCATAGTTCTTAACTTTTTTGGGCACAATACCTCTAGGTGGCCATAATTATACAATGATGACTAAATTGTTTCCCACATATTGGATGTTGATCATATGAAAATGAGTTCCAAACTTCCCCCTCTAGGATGTGTTGTAATGTTACTTGGGCCACCTTTTTGTTCCTTCAAGTGAGTGTGTCAAGCTGATCTAGGAGTAACATTACAGTCAAGTGGCAGGGCACTTTGGTGTGGAGGATATAGTAGCAGTACTTTAGAATTATTTATACTATCCAAATATTTGACATGATGTCAAAGATAATATTAGATCATGAATTTCTTGTACCATTGCTAAACCAACCATTAAGAAACATGGGTTGGACACTCCTTTAACTACCCCAGATAAGCCTTAAGAACTAGTCTTCATGGATTACATGTCAAGCTTTCCATCCACTAAGCATGGTAATGATTGTGTGTTTGTGGTTGTTAATCGTTCTCTAAGATGGACATTTTGATACCATACAAGAAGAGTACCACAACTAAATCCATTTCCAAACTCTCCTTTAAGTGTGTTTGGGTTCATTTTGTGTTACCTAGGACCATTATTTCAAATAAGGAAAATAGGTTCCTCAACACCTTTTGGTCAAACCTATGCTCTCTCATGGAGACCAAGTTGACCAAATCGATTGTCTTTTATCTGCAGTTAGATGGATAAGAAAAGGAAGTTAATGTAACATACCCCCTACCATCTGTGACCCCTACTAAGGGTAGAAGGAGGTAGTCACTATGATGACCCGAAATAAAATGTCTAGTTATGGAAATGGGGTCTCAATTTTTTATCCTTCTCAAATTTTCAAAACCCAAGGTATACATCACCACCTCGTTTGTCTCGTCGGTACCTTTTCAACAATGTAAAATTTACCTCAATCTAACTCATCGATCAAGAGACATGACCATTTAAGGTTATGCCATTTAACAACCATTGTATTATCATCAGTGGCTCCCACATAACACCCTTGTGGTACACCATCTAGCACCCATGTGGTCACCCTTCCATCGTGGGCAAGTTGACGTGGAAATATATCCTTCCTTATTCATGTAGGCATGTAGTCAGTTATGATGGTAAACCAAAAGGTGTGGTACCTTCCAAAGCCTAACCTCTAACCTTGTTGACGCATCCTGGATGACTTCATTTGACAATCAACCTACCAACTCATCCTAGTTGACTCTTCTAAAAAACTCACCTTGATGAACACATCCTAGTTGACTTTGCTCGACAACTAACCCTACTGATTCATCTTAATAGACTTTGTTAAAAATAGCAACAAGAAATGATAAAAATAGAATCCAGTATATTCCAATTTTAATTTGTCCTTGAATTAAATTCGAATTTAGTCTCACCAGCTACTTGAAAAATAATTAATTAATTCATCTTGAGTTAATTAATTGGATAAATTCAAGCTATAAGTCTTTTTGAAGTCATGCAATAGTTATCCCTTAAATTAAGGAGATTATCCCTTAATTAAGGAGATAAGGATGAGTTATAATTGAGTTGTAATTAGTTAGCTCAGTTAACTAAGTTATGTCCAGTTAAATTAGTTCTAAACTATTTGAGGAACTAATTGTGAGTTCAGTCAGTTAATGCATGCACGCATCCAACTAGTGTACTCTAGATAACTAAAGATTCTCTCATCAGTAACTCATGCATGTCTATTCAGAGAAAGACCCTGTTGAGCTAAATGTCAAGGACATGTTACTATCAGTTGCACGAGTTTTCCTATAAAGGAAACTAATCCATGCAGAAGAAATAAGGTTCCTTGAGGATTGCATAGTATTACACAGTGTGAGTGATCATTGTTACACTTGGTAACAGTAGGATCACCCAGGAGAAATAGTGCAAGGAAATAGGAGGCTTGGAGGGAAGAGGAGAAGGTTTGTGAGAAGCCTTGTTTGCCTATGAGCATCCAGGAGGATTGTACTGAGAGTTGGCTAGCTGTGAGAGTTAAGGCTTTGTGTAATCTTGATGTATTTCCACCTTGTATGATAATACAAATAGTGGGGTTTTTGGCTGAGGCTTTCCCCTCAGTATTATTTTGTGTTTCATGTGCATTGGTCCTTCTTTTGGTTATATGTCTTCAGCTTGATCTTGCTCAAATATTTTAAGCTTCCGCAAAATGGATTGTAGAAGTAGATTAAAGTATTTTTCTTTATTTATATTGCATTATCACGTTAATCTACAGTCATAATTTCTACATGGTATCGAAGCAAAGGTTATCAAAGTTGTGAATAGTATACTGAGAAGAGAATCCAAAGTTTGAAGTTTGGGGTTGTAGGTGCAAATCGAATTCATCTCATACTTCAAGGTTGGTCAATGGCATTCTACGGCTTGAGACTCGAGTATGCCTTGGATGGCAGCTTGAATTACATAGCATGGAAAGATTGTATGGAGGTTGTATTAGAAGACAATAGCTTGAAGGATTTTATTGATCAAGAAATCCCAAATCCAGGTTCAACTAATGCACAAGAGTTGGTTGAATGGAAGAAGTGTGTGGCGAGGGTGAGATGTATCATCCTTAAGGGAGTTCAAGACCATATTGTCTCGAGTCTATATGGGAAGGATACTCCATATTCAATGTGGAAGACATTGAAGGACCTCTACCAGAAGAGTAGCAACCATATGAAATTGGTGCTCAATGAAAAGCTTCAAAGAATCAAGATGGAGAACTGTGATACTATTTCCACATATCTGACCAAACTCACCACTTGCAGAGATGAGCTTAGCAGTGTGGGAATAACTATTGCTGATGATGATATGGTGAGCCTCCCTCTCCTTGGCCTTCCAAAGAGCTGTAATAGCTACCAGGACTCTATGAATGGAAGGGAGAAACTACTGGATTGGGAACAATTGTGGTCAGATCTCATGAAGGAGGAGTACACGAGATGGTTCTTCATTCAAGGATGATGAAGAAAATATGGCCTTAGCAAGTAAGGCAAGGAAAGGGAAGGGGAAGGCATCCCATTTCAAAACGAATTCTTCTCATGGAGGGAAGAAGGTTGACAAGTCTAAAGTGAGATGCTTTAATTGTCATGAGATGCGTCATTATGAGAATAATTTCCCATCGAAGAAGTCCAAGAAGGGATCCTCGGAATGACCAGAAGGTGAGGCATTAGCCTCTCAGTTTGAAATGGACTTCACCCTCATCGCATGCATGGTGTCATCGATGACGGGTTGTGGTTGGTTTCTTGACAATGGAGCCTCATTCCACATGACCAGCGATAAAAGTTTATTCAGTACCTTGGAGGAGAAAGACCTCAAGATGCACATAAAGATGGATGACAATAAAACGTATAGTGTTTCAGAAGTGGGCATGGTTACTTTTCAGAGGGAGCATGGAGCTCTTATCACCTTGACAGATGTGAAGTATGTGCCTAGATTGAAGAAGAATTTGGTATCGATCACGATGTTGGAGGATAAAGGCTATGATTTTGTCTTCAATAAGGGAAAGGTTTTCCTTAAACACATCACCATGAGATAGGTGAAACAGATCAGTTTACAAGTCAAGAACTCGTATGCTCTTGAGGTTCAAGATGCATGCAAATCCTTGAGGAGCAAGGCAAATGTTAGAGACTTGGTGGTTGAGAGGGACAATAAATTACCTCTCAACATGCAGACCCAGAAGAAGTCTCAAAAAATTGTGGAGGATCCACAATTGGAGATGCTAAGACCGAGTGGAGACATCCACTCATGCCCAGTAGGGGAAAAGTTTGAGCCAAGTCAGTAGAGGGATCACATGCATCCATACCTCCAGGTGTGAGGTAGGGCGATGTGAAGTGATAATCCTAAGAAGGCTAAAATTGGGCAAGGTTCATTGAGAGGTTTTATCTCATGGATCGTACCTTGCTACAAGAGCCCAAAATTACATAGTAGCGAGAGGAATCAGTGGGATTGATGCAGTCAGAGATCAAAGTGACAGAGGCTAGAGCAGTTAGATATTGAAGAGTGCAGAGAAGGATTGACAACAATGCAAAAAGGTTGAGTCAGCAAAAGCGCAGAGTTTTCAGTTGACAGAGGTAATAGAATTCAGACACTTTAATGACAGATGCATCGTACTGATTCAGGTTGGATGTTTTTTTTGTTTTTGGAGTTGTTGAAGCAACAACACTAGAGAGAAGTGTTGAATGCAGAACATTCCAAAGGTTCAGCATCGGGATCGAGTTGAATTCCTTTCTTGTTGAGAGGGAGTGTTAAAAATAGCAACAATAAATGATAAAAATAGAATCCAGTATATTCCAATTTTAATTTGTCCTTGAATTAAAATTGTGAATTAAATTTGAATTTAGTCTCACCGGCTGCTTGAAAAATAATTAATTGATTCATCTTGAGTTAATTAGTTGGAGAAATTCAAGCTAGAAGTCTTTATGAAGTCATGCAATAGTTATCCTTTAAATTAAGGAGATTATCCCTTAATTAAGGATATAAGGATGAGTTATAATTGAGTTGTAATTAGTTAGCTCAGTTAAGTGAGTTATGTCTAGTTAAATTAGTTCCAAACTGTTTGAGGAACTAATTGTGAGTTCAGTCAGTTAATGCATGCACGCATCCAACTAGTATACTCCAGATAACTGAAGATTCTCTCATCAATAACTCATGCATGTCTATACATAGAAAGACCCAGTTGAGCTAAATGTCGAGGATAGGTTACTATTAGTTGCATGATTTTTCCTATAAAGGAAGCTCATCCATGCAGAAGGAATAAGGTTCCTTGAGGATTGCATAGATTTACAGGGTGTGAGATCAGCGTGAGTGATTAGTGTTACACTTGGTAACAGTAGTATCACCTAGGAGAATCAGCGTAAGGAAATAGGAGGCTTGGAGGGTAGATGAGAAGCTTTATGAGAAGCCTTGTTTACCTGTGAGCATCCAGGAGGATTGTACTGAGAGATGGCTAGCTGTAAGAGTTAAGGCTTTGTGTAATATTGATGTATTTCCACCTTGTATGATAATACAAATAGTGGGGTTTTTAGCTGAGGCTTTCCCCTGAGTATTCTTCTTTGTTTCATGTGCATTGATTCTTCTTCTGGTTACATGTGTTCAGCTTGATCTTGCTCAAATCTTTTAAGCTCTGCAAAATTGATTGTAGATGTAGATTAAATTATTTTGCTTTAGTTATATTGCATTATTAGGTTAATATACAGTCAGAATTTCTACATGGTATCTAAGCAAAGGTTATCAGAGCTGTGAACAGTGTACTAAGAAGAGAATTCGAAGTTTGAAGTTCAGGGTTGTAGGTGAAAACCGAATTCATCTCATACGTAAAGGTTTGTGAATGGTGTTCTATGACTTGAGACTTCATTATGCCTTGGATGGCAGCACAAATTACATAGCATGGAAATATTGCATGGAGGTTGTATTAGAAGACAACGGCTTGAAGGATTTCATTGATCCAAAAATCCCAAATCCAGGTTTTAACTAATGCACAAGAGTTGGTTGAATGGAAGAAGTGTGTGGTGAGGGCGAGACGGATCATCCTTGAGGGAGTTCAAGACCATATTGTCTCGAGTCTCCATGGCAAGGATACTCCATACTCAATGTGGAAGACGTTGAAGGACCTCTACCAGAATAGTAGTGACCAGAGGAAATTGGTGCTCAAGGACAAGCTTCAAAGAATCAAAATGGAGAACTGTGATACTATTTCCACATATCTGAACAAGATCACCACTTGCAGAGATGAGCTTAGCAGTGTGGGAATAACTACTATTGATGATGATATGGTGAGCCTCCCTCGCCTTGGACTTCGAAAGAGCTAGAATGGCTACCAGGAATCTATGAATGGAAGGGAGAAACTGCCAAATTGGGAACGGTTGTGGTCGGATCTCATGCAGGAGGAGATCAGGAGGAGCACACGAGATGGTTCTTCATCCAAGGATGACGAAGAAAATATGGCCTTAGCAAGTAAGGCAAGGAAAGGGAAGGGGAAGGCGTCCCATTCTGAATCGAATTCTTCTCATGGAGGGAAGAAGGTTGACAAGTCTAAAGTGAGATGCTTTAATTGTCATGAGCTGGGTCATTATGCAACTAATTGCCCATAGAAGAAGTCCAAGAAGGGATCCTCGGAAGGATCAAAAGGTGAGGCATTAGCCTCTTAGTTCGAAATGGACTTTCACGCTCATCACATGCATGGTGTCATCGATGATGTGTTGTGGTTTGTTTCTTGACAGTGGAGCCTCATTCCACATGACCAGGGATAAAATTTTATTGAGTACCTTGGAGGAGAAAGACCTCAAGATGCACATAGATATGGGTGATGATCAAAGGTATAGTGTTTCAGGAGTGGGCACAGTTGCTTTTTAGAGGGAGCATGGAGCTCTTATCATCTTGACAGATGTGAAATATGTGCATGGACTGAAGAAGAATTTGGTATCAATCGTGATGTTGGAGGACAAAGGCTACGATGTTTTCTTCAGTAAGGGAAATATTTTCCTTAGACACATCACCACGAGATAGGTGAAATAGATCAATTCACGAGTCAATAACATGTATTCTCTTGAGGTTCAAGATGCATGCAAAGACTTGAGGAGCAAGGAAAATGTTAGAGACTTGGTGGTTGAGAGGGAGAGTAAATTACCTCTCAACATGAAGACCCAGAAGAAGTCTCAGACAATTGTGGAGGAGCCACAACTGGAGATGTTGAGACTATGTTGAGGCATCCACTCATGCAGAGACCTCCAGTAGGGGGAAATTTCAAGCCAAGTCAGCAGAGGGATCACGTGCAACCATACCTCCAGGTGTGAGGTAGGGTGATGTGAAGTGATAGTCCCAAGAAGGCTGAAATTGGGCAGGGTTCATTGAGAGGTTTTATCTCATGGATCGTACCTTGATACGGTAGCCCAAAAGTACATAGTAGTTGGAGGAATCAGTGGAATTGATGCAGTCAGAGATCAAAGTGACAGAGGCTAGAGCAGTCAGATACTGAAAAGCACAAAGAAGGGCTGACAACAGTGCAGAAAGGTTGAGTCAGCAGAAACGCAGAGTTTTTAGTTGACAGAGGCAATAGAAGTCGGAGACTTTAATGACAGATGCATCATATTGATTCAGGTTGGATGTTTTTTTTTGTTTCTGGAGTTGCTGGAGCAACAACACTAGAGAGAAGTGTTGCATGCAGAACATTCCAAAGGTTCAAGATCGGGATCAAGTTGAATTCCTTTCTTGTTGAGAGGAAGTGTTAAAAATAGAAACAAGAAATGATAAAAATAGAATCCAGTATATTCCAATTTTAATTTGTCCTTGAATTAAAATTGTGAATTAAATTCGAATTTAGTCTCACCAGCTGCTTGAAAAATAATTAATTAATTCATCTTGAGTTAACTAGTTGGAGAAATTCAAGCTAGAAGTATTTCTAAAGTCATGCAATAGTTATCCCTTAAATTAAGGAGATTATCCCTTAATTAAGTGAATTAAATTCGAATTTAGTCTCACCAACTGCTTGAAAAATAATTAATTCATTCATCTTGAGTTAACTGGTTGGATAAATTCAAGCTAGAAGTATTTCTGAAGTCATGCAACAGTTATCCCTTAAATTAAGGAGATTATCCCTTAATTAAGGAGATAAGGATGATTTAGAATTGAGTTGTAATTAGTCAGCTCAATTAACTGAGTTATGTCTAGTTAAATTAGTTCCAAATTGTTTGAGGAACTAATTGTGAGTTCAATTGTTTAATGCATGCACGCATCCAACTAGTGTACTCCAGATAACTGAATATTCTTTCATTAGTAACTCATGAATGTCTATTCATAGAAAGACCCAGCCAAGCTAAATGTCAAGGACAAGTTACTATCAGTTGCACGAGTTTTCCTATAAAGGAAACTCATCCATGCAGAAGGAATAAGGTTCTTTGAGGATTGTGGAGTTTTACAAAGTGTGAGATCAGTGTGAGTGATCAGTGTTACACTTGGTAATAGTAGGATCACCCAAGAGAAACAACGCAAGGAAATAGGAGGCTTGGAGGGCACAAGAGAAGGTTTGTGAGAAGCCTTGTTTTCATGTGAGCATCCAGGAGGATTGTACTAAGAACTGGCTAGCTATGAGAGCTAAGGCTTTGTGTAATCTTGATGTATTTCCACCTTGTATGATAATACAGATAGTGGGGATTTTAGCTGAGGCTTTCCCCTAAGTATTCTTCTTTGTTTCATGTGCATTGATTCTTCTTCTGGTTATATGTGTTCAGGTTGATCTTGCCCAAATCTTTTAAGCTCCCACAAAATTGATTGTAGAAGTAGATTAAAGTATTTTTCTTTAGTTATATTGCATTATCAGGTTAATCTACAGTCATATTTTCTACATGGTATCGAAGAAAAGGTCATCGTAGCCATGAACAATATACTGAGAAGAGAATTCGAAGTTTGAAGTTCAGGGTTGCAGGTGCGAATCGAATTCATCTCATACTTCAAGGTTTGTCAATGGCATTCTATGGCTTGAGACTCGAGTATGCCTTGGATGGCAGCTTGAATTACATAGAATGGATAGACCACATGGAGGTTGTATTAGAAGACAATGGCTTGAAGGATTTCGTTGATCAAGAAATCCAAAAGCCAAGTTCAACTAATGCGCAAGATTTGGCTGAATAGAAGAAGTGTGTGACGAGGGCGAGATGGATCATCCTTGAGGGAGTTCAAGACCATATTGTCTGAAGTCTCCATGGGAAGGGTACTCCATATTCAATGCGGAAGATGTTGAATGACCTCTACCAGAATAGTAGTGACCAGAGGAAATTGGCACTCAATGACAAGCTTCGAAGAATCAAGATGGAGAACTGTGATACTATTTCCACATATCTGAACAAGCTCACCACTTGAAGAGATGAGCTTATCAGTGTGGGAATAACTACTGTTGATGATGATATGGTGTGCCTCCCTCTCCTTGGCCTTCCAAAGAGCTAGAATAGCTACCAAGACTTTGTGAATGGGAGGGAGAAACTACTGGATTGGGAATGACTGTGGTCGGATCTCATGCAAGAGGAGATCAGGAGGAGCACACGATATGGTTCTTCATTCAAGAATGATGAAGAAAATATGGCCTTAGCAAGTAAGATAAGGAAAGGGAAGGTGAAGGCATCCCATTCCGAATCAAATTCTTCTCATGGAGGGAAGAATATTGACAAGTCTAAAGTGAGATTCTTTAATTGTCATGAGATGGGTCATTATGTGACTTATTTCTCATCAAAGAAGCCGAAGAAGGGATCCTCAGAAGGATCAGAAGGTGAGGCATTAGCCTCTCAGTTTGAAATGGACTTCACCCTCATCGCATGCATGGTGTCATCTGTCATGCGGAAAGAGTTAATCTTGCGAACAAAACCAACCTCCCTAGAAGCCTAAGACTTTCTAGTGACAAACAAGACAATTAAGAGCAATCCTTCTCTAAACATGCATTATCATACGAGAAACC
>APFE030500873.1:93943-153157 GCA_000404065.3 Pinus taeda | reverse complement strand
CTTTACAGGGGTACACACCCTAGCTTTAGTATACAGAGCGTATTACTACGCAGGTCTAATGTATTTGGAGTGCGTACATGCAGGCAAGGTAGAGAGAACCTGCGTACCCAGAGATAAACATGTTTTCAAGTGGCTTTCTCTCTCTTTGAAGTTTTGACATGAAGAGCAGAGGTATGGGGCTTGACAAAGAGGACAATGTGGCTATTGATGAGGCCACATAAACTGCAGATAGTCAAGGTGACAAAATTCAGTGTAACAAGGAGCTAGGCCAAGGTGGCTTCTACTGAGGGCGTTGCAGCTTCCTTCGCAGGCAAAACCACCATGAATCGCCTCTGCTATCGACCTTGAGCATATGCCAACCACCAACTGCGTCTTCCTCTGTGGGTCTGCTCACCTCTATTCTTCCTGAAAACACCAGAATAACCTCCATTATTCTCTGGCTTATCCCGCTACATCCTTCGTTTGCGTAGCTAGGAAGTGCAACTGCATTAAATCGCCTTGAATGCCCATCACCTCGGCTTGGATATAAGCCTAATGTTCAACCTCCGCCACCTACCAGCAGCTGCCTGTGCGTGGCTTCATCTCATATCACATTAATAAGCATTGAAATGACCCGCATCCGGGTGGGATTCTTCCCCTGCTTGCATATCTCTTGCTGATAAGGATTGAAAGGTGGAAAATTCTGTCTCCGAAGCTATGCTTTGTAGAGGCCCTTCGAAGAATTCCTTTCCCCTGTCCACTCCTAAATTAGCAGGAAAGTATGACAGCTTATTTCCCTCTCTTTTGATATGCTTGAAGGATATGGCCGGATTATTGCCAAGCCATTGTTTGAGCCGCTCAAGCCTGGTGGCCATTCTCCAACTACTGCTTACCTTGTGAACTGCTGATCCCTGTTGTAGTTTTGAGGCTATATTGATGATGATTTGAGAGTCCCCTTCCACTATAAGGGGTATGAGCTGATGTGCCTGTGCAATGTTGAGCCCTCGCCATAGTCCTTCTAGTTCTGCAGCATTGTTAGTGTTCCAACCGATTGAGCCAAAGAAGGTGATGAGAGAGTTACCCTGATGATTTCTTATTACTCCACCGTAGCCTGTGCTTCCAGGATTCCCTTTCGATAAAAACAAAGCCTCACTTATAAGACATACTGTCTATTAATTATGTACATTTTTCTTGTGTAAGGTTCAAGAAAAATTGTCTCCATGCTCTAACTACATTTTTCTTGTGTATGGTTCAAGCAAAATTGCCTCGATGCTCCAAAAGACATAAGATGCTTGATTTTGTTTGAACTTTCCAATTCCCCCATATGGAAAGAGACTATTTTTTTTATTTTTTTTGTGTGTGGTTATATAAATGTATCCGTGTTGTAAATAAGAGGTTAATTGAAGGTAGCTATTGTTATGTAAGGTTATGGATTGAAAATTTCCTTGACTGTAACTGATGAAGAAAGCAGCCATTATGGAAGAACTGGCTTGTTTGCAACGTATGTGAAAGCTAAAGTGGTGGACACAACTATAGCCAGGGTTATGCTTCCCAATGACAAAGTAGATTTCTTTTGAGAGCTCCTAGGACCCTGAAACATATTTTCAAGTCATCATCTCATTTTCCCATTGGAGACAACTTTCAGAGCATTTAACAAAGTTGCGAACTCGTTTTATCTGAGTATGTTTTTCAATTTTTATTTTTTTATTTTGAGAGAGTGATTTAGATAGTGTCCTGATCACTTACGTCACTATGAGAAAAATCATAAACCGTTATATCACAATGATAAAAACCCACAAGTAACAAATGAAACATGTCAACAAGAAGGACTGCATGGGTGCCTAGTAAACATGTTGTTCCCCAAGCCCAAAATCACGTCAAACATTTTAGTGCAATTCTATTTGCGGAATCCATGAAGTTATTTTGTCTCCCCAAAAGTGCGCTCCTTATTCTTTTGTAAAATTTTAAGGCCATATGCTATCTATTTTTTGTAGCCGCAACAATCATCTTTCAAGCAGGAATAGTATTCCCAAAACAATGAATTTATGTTTCGAGATTGTGATCCACGCAGGCCTTCAAATAGCTCGAAAATCATTGATTTAATATGATGTCATAATACTCTCTTCTATAGATTTATTTTTCCCAAATTTTGGCTAGAAGCAATATATGAAGGTTTCAATTGCTCCTTGTAGGTTATTTTGGCAATGATGAAGCAACCATGTCAATTCTAGACTCAAAAGGATGGCTTCAAAATGGGGATCTATGTTACATGAATGATGAACTATTTCTCTTTGTTGTGGAAAAAACAAAGGAGTTGATCAAGAACAAATAATTTTAGGCACAAAGAGTTTGAGGGACCATTTTATAGTAGATGCAAACCTTAAATATTGATCTTCTCAAAAAGAACTTATATTTTGTCATGTAGCTCTAATGAAATTGGATGAATTTCTCCTCTGAAACCCATATATTATTGATATTGTGCTTATTCTATGAGTGCCATTTACTTCTACTTGATATAGTATGCTTCCCACTTGTTGGGAAAATATCACTACTATATGAATAAGGTGTTTTAAGACAATAGTTTGAGAGAAAATAACACTTTTTTCTCAACTTATCCTTCTCCTACCTTTTATTTATTTTAATTAAGGTTTTTATTTTCATCTCTTTGGCGACATTTTGATGGGAGTGGAATGAAGGAATATATACATTTTTTTCTATCTATCCCTTTGGTAATATTTCAAGGGGGAGCAAAATACTGGCACCATGTTGTAGTGGCTACAACCACCCTCCAAAATTTTGGCTTGCACCAATTTCGGAGCCTAGTTTGAAGAGTTTCACTTAATGATTGCACACACTTGGGTTCACTCCCTAAGCTCGTGTGAGTATTTACATTCGCCTTTCTTGTTTACTGAATTCAAGTCCCTACATGTTGACTTCTAAGTCATGCTTGTGATCGTGTTCTGGTTATGCTCAAAGTCTTTGCTTCACATGTGTTTGTCGTGTTTTCCATGAACGCATCTGTTGCACTCACACACAAAGTCATATTCATTGTCGCGTAGGCGTCGTCTCAATTATGAATGATCAATCACGAATTTCGTGCTTGTCGCTTGCACCGTCGGTTAGTCAAGTTGAGCATGTGTGTCTGGATGGTTTCTTGATTTCATCATCAAGTCATGTGAGTGTGTGTTTGTATGATCACCTATGCATCTTTCAACTATTCACACACTTATTAATTTTCCTAAAGTTCTGACGACCCGACTCGTCACTGAAAATCGGACCATCACCCTACTTTTGACTCGATCGACTGTCAACTAGAACAGTGCAAAAACACCAAGCTAGTCCTTTTAGGCTACGTGTCTCGCAAGAAACTCAATCAACTCTCATGTTGGCAACCCGAACAATCGGACCCAACAGTCACCTCGAGACTGACTCTCGTAAAAAATTGCATAGAGGCCTTTGACATCACCCATTCAACTAACTGAGGAGATTATGCAGATAGGTCGGACAGACACCAGTGCCTATCCCTATCTCTTTTTTGGAGAATTTTGTATCTACGGATAAATACAAATTTCCTAGATAAGTAGCCATATCTAGTACAACAATTTAAAGCATTTTAGCCTTTTCCTATAATAAATAGATAAGACAATGAGAATGAGAATACCAACTTGTAGTTCCTCTTTCCTCTTATCTACTTTGTATCGGTCCCGTCACTCCTTCCCGTACTTAAAATGCTTGAGAAGTACCTTTATACATCAATAGAAGACAAAGAACCAATGAAAGAAAAAGATCTATTGATTACAAGTAAATGGAGTCAGATACATTCACAGATATAAGCATCATATAACAAAATACGCCTATGGAAAAAGGTCCAAATACTTTATTGAATAGAAGGAAGAATTACAACCATGGAGTCTATTTTGAAGTCACTCCTCAAGCCTTGATCCCATCCACATAACATCAAAAGCATGACACTCCGGTAGCATAACAATACTTGTCTCAAAGTCAATTCTCATAGCAACATTATCTCCTTACAATTCATCAAAGTCCAACCCTTGAGCACTTTGATGAATGCTCAATTTATAGGTATATGGAGGAGTTTATGTCATAAATGCGGGTATTGGATGGCCTCCCATACTTAGAATTACGTACATGGAGGAAGGGATGAGAGGATAGAATGCATCTTAACTCATTCCTCATCCATTTTCGAGCTCACAGGAGTTGATAACTGAGGGAAAGTTCTAGAGGTCTCCAAGAGAGATAAGAATATTGCCTAAACCCTATGTGAATTTTGATCAATCTCACCTAGTGAAGGAAAAAGAGGGCCTAAGTGCTCTGCAGACTACTGTGAAATGGAATTAACTACTCTGCAGTGCACCCTTACATGGGTCTACCTGTGCTAGTCCCTCTAGAGATCATTTTAGGATGTCTTCAAGTCAGGAAATTGTCTGGGAAGTAGGCATTCAAAAGGTTGAATTGTTTAGGGCATGTAGCAACTGAAATTAGTGTTTGATGAGCCATAAAACATTTATCTGGATAATGGGAGTGATATGGCCAAATGGATTTGTAACAGCTTCCCACTAAAGCATGAACTTGAAAAATGTAAATGTCGAATGAAATTCTTTATGATGTGATGAGGAGGTTTCAAAGTGGAAGATGACCTACATCAATTACAAATTATACATATGTCAGATATTTTTACTTTTCATGAATCGCTAAGGGAAATCATACCCATGCTCAACATATAAACATTCATTACATGTATGTAGACAATCCTCTATAGATATAGACCCATGAATGGATGACCATCAGTGTAAGGTCATTGTACATATGATTTAGTACTCTTGAAATCGCAGCTAGGATGGATGAAACTAGATCAAAGATCTTCTATCTCATTCAATCATTCTCTCAAGTATGAGTCTAACCATACAAATATGTGATCTGAAGTCGAACATGGGAAGACACTATCATATTACCAGCCAATGATGTAAATTGTTAACAGACGAGAGAGAAATCACTGATAATGATAATGATCCTCGAGGTAATGTAGTACATTCTGAATGGTGTGAATGGATGTTTTGATGTCAAGCACCATACAAAGTCTTTTGATCAAAGGCCTGTGATGTCAACCTGTCACCCAATGCCAGAAACTTGTCATTCATGTACGCAAGCCTCAAGGTACTGGAAGGGTGTTTCTAAGTCAACTTCTTGGATAATGTGCTAATGTCGACAAGAAGCGACTTGTCGCAAGAGGGCCATGATGCATCCCACATCAACAACATGAAACGAGTGTAATGATTTTGGAGATAGAATTTGACGGATGACACAAGGTTCAATAATGGCGGTCATGAAAATGAAGGTTTATGGTATTGAAAAGGATGAATTTCAACTGGATGACTTCTATTGATGTCAATGGCACTAAAATGAATTGGTGGCATTGACCCAAAACAAAGTGATGGAAGATATGATAGACCAATGGTATGATAACCATCAAGCTGATAACTCAAAACCAAGTAGTCATGGTGATGAAGTGAAAGTTTCATGTTCAAGAGCGACCTACTACCATAAATTGGTTTACCCCTTTTTCCATTTTCCCCAGTCATTGCTGACCAGTACCTCTTTATTTTTTATCAAGCTTGAGGAGGATAACATATACTTGTTGTATAATTCCACCCTTTGGGTGAATCCATCTCTATGTGATGTTTTAGTGAGTCTAGCAAAGGTGAAACTCGGTCTTGTCTAGATGGAAAAGTTTTTTCGCTATTTGATGTTTTAACAAGTTTAAAGACAAAGATAACTCAATCCTTTTCATGTTTAGAGAGTTTGAAAAGTGACAAAAAGAAAAATCCTCAAGTTCTTTTTCATAGATTTGTCTCTCAAGTCCGAAAAAGAATGAAACAATATGAGAGAGAACCTATTGATCATGTTTGAACAACGCATTCCTTTTCATAGTTAATCTATCTCATCCCGAAAAAGGGTTAAACTTATACTGAGTAGGCGTCTTTTCCAATCCATTAACGAGTTGAAAAGTTCAAGTGCTTGACAATCTTTTCATATTCAGTGAGTCTGAAAAGAGCTTAAAGAGGACTCCAAGTGGGTTCCTTTTTCATTATTTAACAGTAGCCGAAAAAATGATAAAAGTATGCTTTATGGTAAAAGGTACAATTTATAATCGAGCACATCAAATTCTGTAAGTTGACTCTAAAACTTGCTCAAAACACCACCAAATGGATTAAAAATACCTATTTCATAGGTAAAAATAGGTAAATGCTAATGTTTACTCAATTAATGAATATGGAATAAACATAACACAAGTTTCTACCATGTAATTTTTACCATTTGATACTTACCATTCGGTATTGTGCTCTGGGCTATTTTTTTACCTCGAACTTCAGTAAATGACTGCGAGAGGTTATGTGGACCATTTCTCATGTCGTCTGGACCAAGTAGGAGATCTACGCGTCCTCTTTCTTTTCAGGTCATTCTTTTACTGTTTCATGAAATTTTTTAGATTTTTTGGCACCTTTGGGGTTTGATTTTTTCACCCTGGGATCAGTGCATCCTTTCACATCGAAAGCTGTGTTGAAGAGAACCTCAATAGAAGGCTTATTGGTCTGGGATCAGTGCAGCCTTTCACATCGAAAGCTGCGCTGAAGAGCACCGTGATAGAAGGCTTCTTGGTCTTCATTGCACTATCTCTTTTCGTAGGATGCGCTAGGCGAGCTTCACAAATTTGATTTAGTTGTTTGCTCCAAACATTGTCATCTTTTTTGTGTGGAAAGGATCCTAACTAAGCTTATGATTATGTTACAGGAATTCATCAGATCAGAATGTCGATTACATAGTGAGAAAGAGAGCATGAAGAACAAGACATGGTTGACCTAAATAATCTGGGTACAATTGAGGCCCTCAAAAACTGAGGGTTACTAAAATACTTCAAGTTGTCGGGAATGAGGCAATAAATAGAACTATTGCAGTTCCTAGTTCATGCATGGGAGCCAACAGATCAAACATTTCACATAGGGGACAAAATGGTCCCTATTACCATTGATGATATTTACTTTCTTACCAAACTGTCGAGGCGAGGTGCCCCAATATCACGTTTTGGATTTGCCTGTGGAGGTGAATCTGTGAGGGATTAAATTTGATAGTTTTGTCAGCCAGGTACACAACCTAGCAAGGATGGGAAAATAAAAATTAGGCATGTAAGTGATTTGCCTTTGGGAATGATCCTCTTCACAATCACAAAGTTGGTTGGCAATGTGACACTCCATCTTGCGAACAGATCATAT
This sequence comes from Pinus taeda, assembly GCA_000404065.3. Classification (NCBI taxonomy): domain Eukaryota; kingdom Viridiplantae; phylum Streptophyta; class Pinopsida; order Pinales; family Pinaceae; genus Pinus; species Pinus taeda. Next base: position 145,889 of record APFE030500873.1, on the reverse strand, counting down.
ATGCAGTATGCACTTGAGTGTCTAGAGCCAAAAGTATTCAACTGGTGTGAGGTCCTGCTTTCTTCACTGAAAGAACAACTGACCAAGGTAAAAAGTGGTAAGATGAAGAATTTCTAATATGTTTCGATCTTAGTCACTTTTACCTTAGGGATAATACCATTGATGCAACCGCAACATGTATCATTGGGTGTAGCTAGTCCGAGAGATCCACAAATGTAGAGGTGGGTAAAATTGACGGCTTGACATGCGGGTTAGTCAATAATCATTTTTTGCACTTCATTGTTCAATTGGCTTGATCGACAACACCTTATCATTAAGGAGCATCCATACTCAGGGATGGATTTTCATGGAGATCCAGACTTATTTCTACTAGTTGGAGTACAATGAGGTGCTATAGGTAAATTGTTTGACCAAAGTGTTTTTTTATTTTCAAGTTTATACATGTTTTTGTGTTTCTAATGTTTCCAAGACTAAACTAAAATCATTCTCATGCATGCAGATGTGGGTACTTTTTGACTTGTGAGGCACCAGTAGGAGGTAGGTGGGCCAGCGCAGAGAAATATTGGGAGAGTAGTTCTCTAGGACTTAGATTTGGCCAAACACTGATAGAGTTGCAGGATCACATAGAGGGATTAACCTTTGGTATTCTAGATGTCCGGATCAAGGGGCTACCTATGAGGCAGCAACACCACACTATTGGTGTTCCTAGTTGCTGGATGAGGCTTTTGTGCATGATAGCGCAGGTCGTGCCCTATTATCATGAACATCAATATGTCTACTTAGGATGTTTTTTGCACGCATTTTGAGTTTTTGGTTCGGATGACCAAACTTGTCTTGGACAAAAAATTTGTAAAAAAAATTAAAACATCTATCTATTTTTACCTTCAAAGTTTTCTATGGTTATGTGAAATCCTATTCAACTAATGATATCAATTGAAAATGTTACTTTTACATGTGTCACAATTGTCTATTTAACACATATTTCGCTAGAGGATCAATTAATGTGTTAAAGTTTCTGGAAATATGTTAATATTGAATGTATTAAAAATTCTTTTCCAAAATATGAACTCTAAGGAACATACGAAGAATTGTTTGGTGTCGGACGGTATACAACCTTGTAAGTTGTAGCATAACGAGTTGTGAGTCCAGCCTAATGATGATTCAACAAATGCCAAGTGAAATGACATAAGAGAGAAGTTCGATCAATTCATTTTACTCAATGATATTATTCATTGAACGAACAATACAAATCCCTCGAAAACTCACTAACTCTCCACTTGGAGCAAAAATAGCCCATTCTGCAGAAGATAGGTTGTGCATACTATGACTAGCACCATTGATGTAAACAACAAATGGTTCTAAAGATTCTGACATCTGCAACAAATGCAATGCAAATTACTAACGAGATAAAAAGACTCTAAAAGACACACTGACACACACAGGTGCAATGAAATCATATATACAGTGAGTTTCACTACACTCAATTAAGCATAGTAAGGTTTGAGGTACAACCCGTTACGGGGCTGTGACAATGGAATCCCATTGTAATCCACTAACTTATGGGCACTTTTTGTGAAAACATGCTTGACAATATAAGGACCCATCCATAGTAGTTCAAATTTCCCTGCTCCAAGTTTATTAGCTTCCTGATTGTAAAGTAAGACTATGTCTCCTTTCGAGAAGATACGAGGCTTGACATTTCTAACGTATTGCGCCTTGATTCATTTATTATGTGCTTCATTAGCCGATGCAACATCACAAGAAGTTTCATCTAGATAGATAACTTCCAAGAAACATTCTTCTTCTTCAGAAGTGTCGGGTAATAGGTCAATCGCGAGTTTGAGAGATGAAATTTCAGATTGTGTTGGTAAGATTGCTTCCAAACCATACACCAACTGAGAGGGTGTGAAACCAGTTGCATTCCTCACTGAGGTTCCATATGCCCATAAAGTTGAGTAGAGGATTAAATGCCAGTTTCGTTTATGAACCCCTATCATTATTTGAAACATTCACTTAAGGACCTTGTTGATAGCCTCAACTTGTCCATTAGCTTGTAGGTAATAAGGAGTAGAATTATCATGTGACAGTCCTAACTTGGCAGTTAACTCACTCATCAAGTGATTATGAAAATGCGACTCATGATCTGTAACTATGGCCTGTGGTACACCAAACTCGGCAACCACATGGTTGAAAAAGAAAAGAGCAGCCGTCTCACCACTGTTGTTTAATGCTGGAATCGCTTCGACCCATTTTGTAAAATAGTCCATGACGACTACGATCTACCCATGTCCCCTGATCGAGTGAGGGATACATTTCATGAAGTCAATGACCCATTTGGCGAATGGTCCAACATCAACGACTGGATGCAATGGTGCAGGTGGTAATCTAGCTTTGTGGTCATAAATCTGGCATGCATGACAACTTTTAACGGCAATAATACAATATTTGAATATAGTTGGCTAGAGGTAACTCGCATGGAGAATTCTCTATGCGGTAGCATATCCAGATAAGTGTCCACCACAAACACCTGAATGACAATCATTCAATGCTTTCTCGGCTTCCTCATGTGTGAGGCACCTCCATAAAATCGTATCGATACCATGGCAATAAATAATGTCACCAATGATTAGATAATATTTGGCTTGGTATTGGATAAGGCAGTGTTTCGAGCGAGAGGTATCAGGCCAGAAAGTTTTTGTTTGGAGATAAATCAGTATATCCCTACCACGGGTCAGCCGATGATATGAGGAATAGAGACTCATCTAAAATCGATGGTTTATATGTTGAGTCAATGGAGGTCGAGGGAAGGTCACAAAGTAGCTCGACGAAAATGAGATATTTCTTTGATTTAGACTTGATGAATTCTAGATCAGACTCTTGCAAAATGACTATCCATTTTGAGTATTTGCCTCCCAGAAATTAAAGTGACAAAATATATGTCATAGGGTTACAATCTGAAATGAGAGTGGCCTTCCAGAGCAAGATGTAATGGAGAAATCTCTGAACAGCTTGCAAAACTACCAAAGCTACCTTTCTAACATAAAAGTACTTAATTTCTGTATCATTGATATTGCGGCTCAAATAATATATTAGATGTTCTATCCCATCTTCGTCTTGAACTAAAACCATGCCAATGGTTGTATCTGTAGCGGGGAGATATAGGTAATAGTCATTTTCATAATTCAGAGAATACATTAATGATGCTCTAATGAAGGTACTTTTAAGAGAATCAAAGGAAGCTTGTGCAACTTGATCCCAATGGAAGGGAATCCCCTTTTTCAACATTCGTGTAAAACCTTTAGCCATTTCAATGTAATAGGGAATGAACCTCCTTAGAAAGTTAGCCTTCCCCTAGAGTCTCTAATCTTGGTGGATCTCCAGACACCAGTGGCGTGGAAAAGGCTCAAAATTCAATGTGGTCGAAAGATGATTAACTTGACATCAAATCCAAGTGCTAATCACCCTGATTCCAATGGTTTGAACAACACTCTAATCTATGTACGGATGAAGGAGATAGAGGTAGCCAAGATTGGGTTACTTTTGTTAACTGGGCAGGATTAGTGAAGACCCAAATTGGAGGTTTTTCCGATGGACAAAATATGGCCAACTCTAGCCACATTCCAGGCGAAATTGTCATCTAGTTAAAATGACTCCTTCTGTCAAAATTTGAATTTTAAAAAATGGCCCATGTTTGTTTTGTTTAACAAAAGATATATATAAAGAAAGGGTGGCGGGCCACCAACCCTACCACCCCAATCCAAACCTTATCAAAATATTTATTTATGGAGAAGCGAGCCACAACCCCTAGCCCCTCCCCCCATTCCACGGCCACCATTACCACTGCAAGGAGGATTAAGGTGGTGGGTCGGCCCTTGGGGCACGAACCCAACCACCTTAAACTATATGGAGACCATCAAAGGTGGACCAGACCTTGGGGTGCGGACCCAGCCTCAACTGCAGCATAAATAAGTTGGAGCCAGAGGTAGGTACAGTGGGCGGGCCACCCAAGGTGGGCCCAACCCAACCTATATTTTAATTAAATATTTTTGTTATATAAAAAAGGGAGGTGGGGTTTGATTGCTTCGCCTCCTCTATAATGAACTGATCTCAAACCAACTCCGCCAGCAAAATTCTTGAGAAATCTGTCAGCCTATTCTCTATTTAACGCTCAATTCATCAGTGCACCTAGCGTAGAGGAGGGAGCACACATAGTTCGAGGCAGATTTTTGCAGGAAGGCCAGATTTTCACTTTGTCATATTTTGACAAATTTTATATGATTTCAGCATTTCTAGATGCCACGGATGCAACGACATTGTCCGTTTCTCCATCAGAGTTATGCATTTTTTAGTATGGAGGTATAAAACTCCTTTTTTGTAATTGATGCTTGTACTCTTCTTTCTCATGCCACTTAATGAATGAAGGCCTCCCAGTTGATTGAGGAGGGTCCGAAGATGTAATCCAAGTTATATGAACTCCATTATCAAGTTCTGTTGTCTTCTTTCATGCTTTATGTGTTTCTCCTCTTATCTCATGTGCACATTGGGTTTTCTGTTTTAAGCTACAATTTATACATGTAATTCTTTAATACATCTATAAGTAAAATAATTTGGATCAAGTGGTATCAAAGCAGGTCTTTTTAGATGTGAATTGCATGTTTGTATGCTAACAAGAAACAGGGTTCGAAGAGGTGAAGGGAAACTAAAGTATTTCTATCCTGATGTGGGGCATGCACATCGAAGGAGAAACATTGCAGATGAGGAGGCTCGTCATGAAGAGGACCAAAATTGCGAAAAAACCTTATATACAATGGCAGAAAATTTCAGTTAGTTGCTTTCAAGGTTGGAGAAAGTAGAAGAGAGAAATCTAGAAGTGCAAGGTTCTGTGCACGAAAATGGTGAAGAAGAACACCCTCCTCCTTCAACGAGTGAAAGTTATTCTTCCCCTCATAACCATCATCATAGAAATTCAAGGGATGAATCTAAGAGACCTTTCTTTAAATCAGATGTCAAATTTGATCTTCCCATGTTTAATGGTGAATGTAATACATAAAACCTTAAAAAATGGATTAGGCAGATTGAAATCTACTGCAGGATTCAACAAATCGAAGAGGATGAGGCAAAGATTCATTTGGCCTCTCTTCAGCTCAGTAGCACCGCTCTCATCTAGTGGGAGAGCAAATTGCGAAGCAGAAAGAGTGTGGGTAATATTATTTCCTCATGGCCTAGTTTCATTTCTGGATTAAAGGAACAATTTTATCCCTTGGGTTATTAACAAAAATCCTTAATGTATTGGCAATACTTAAGGCAAGGTAGAGGTCAGGATGTTCAAAGCTTTACAAAGGAATTTAGAAAACAAGCACTTAATTTAGGCATTTCACTTGACTCACCTGAAGTAGTAACTAAGTGTATTGGATCATTACATAGTTACCTTAGACATTCATTATTATTGTTTGAACCAACTGCTATTGACTCAGCCAGTGTAAAGGCAATCCATCTTGAGAATAGGGGCAAAAATGAAAAAGATGATCATTTCCACAAACCACCTTTCAAATCTCCAAATGGAAAACCCAAAGTGAAAGGAAAAGGAAAGGAGAAGAGGAAGGCATCAACCAGGAAAGATGAAGGAGAGAGACCTTATTGCACTCACTACAAAAATTAAGGTCATGATGACAATCATTTTTGGAAGCTATACCCAGAAAAGAGACCAAGGAAGTATGGAGGAAAAGGAAAATAGAAGACGGTAGCAACTGTGCAACAAGACCTCGGATCTTATTCCGGAGATGAAGCATTGGTCATAGTAGTAGGAACAGAAGGTACTCTCACACCTCATGTTAATTTTGAGTCGCATGAAGGCACTAGTTCAATAGATGAGTCTCTTCCTAATGACCAAAAGAGAGTTGAACTATTTCATATTAGAGTTATCATAAATCATACAAAAGTGGAAATTCTATTTGATACCGGATCCCATGCAAACTTAAATTCAGAGTCCTTGGTAAAGAAGCTAGCCTTAGAAATGAAGCCACATCCAAAACCTTATCCACTTGGATGGATGCATAATAAAACAAAACTAAATGTAACTAAGCAGTGCAAGGTTAAATCTTTTATCGCTTCTATGTTAGTGGATGAGGTAAAACTTGATGTGATACCATTGGATATCTATGGCCTGGTGTTAGGGACTCCATATCTATATGATAGAAAGGCAATATTATTCTATCATGAAAACAAATACCAAATCACAAAAGTTGGGGTAGAATATATTGTAAGTGCTCATCAAACTAAAATCAATGCCAGCCTTGTAAGTGCAGGAAAAATGAAGAGGTTGGTGAATTCTAGCAAGGGTTTCATGCTTATGGTTGTAAGGGGGAAAGATGAAGAATTATTCAATGTTTTCTAGGGTTGTGATATTGTGAATAAAATGGAATTATGTGAATTGATTTCTAACTATGATGATATATTTTAGGAACCAAAGGGATTATCTCCGAAGAGGGAAATCCAACGTATGATTCACTTGCAACATGACACTCCTTTACCAAATATTGGCATGTATAGGATGTCGACCATTGAGATGGATGAGATCAAAAAGAAGGTGCAGGAACTATTGAACCAAGGGGTCATCAGACCAAGTACTTCTCCATGCAGCTCACCAATTGTCTTAGTGCTAAAGAAAGATGGCACATGGAGGATGTGTTTGGATTATCAAGAACTAAAAAAAATCACGGTGAAAAATTGGTACCCTCTTCCCTGCATTGATGACTTACTAGATCAATTAAAGAATGCTATATATTTCACCAAATTGGATTTGCATAGTGTTATCACTAGGTTTGAATTGCAAAGCAGGATGTGTGGAAAACCACCTTCAAGACCAAATAGGGGTTGTTTGAATGGATGATGATGCCATTCGGACTTTGGAATGCTCTAGCCACTTTCATGAGGGTCATGAATCATCTCTTTAGGCCTTTCATTGATGAATTTGTTCTTGTATATCTAGATGATATTCTTATCTTTAGTAAAAGCTGGAATGAACATGTATGACATGTGAAGAAAGTGCTTGATGTATAGAAAAAAGAAAAAATCTATGTAAAATTGTCAAAGTGTGAGTTTCAAAAAACCTCTTTGGTTTGCCTAGGTCATATTGATGGTCATGGTCAGCTAAAAATTAATCCTTCTAAAGTTGAAGCAATCGTAAATTGGCCTAAGCCTATTAGTGTAACCAATGTTCACAGCTTTTTTGGTGCAGTACAATATTGGAGGAGATTTATTCCCAATTTCTCTATTATTGCAACACCTTTACATGCATCGACAAGTGTAAAGCAAGTCTTTCAATGGGGATGAAAGTAGTAGAAATCCTTTGAAACATTGAAAGAAATGATCAGCACCGCACCAGTCTTTGCCTTACTAGATCTCGAGTAGCCATTCGAGATCGAGACAGATGCCAGAGAAATTATTTGAGGTTGCGATAAACTATCCTACCTATGATAAGGAGTTATAAGACTTGGTCCAGCGTGTGAAAAAGTGGAAACACTACTTGATTGGTAAGGATACAATCATCCATATGGATCATTAGCCCTTGTAGTATCTTCAATCACAAACCAAGTTGCAGAAATATCGTCATTTCAAGTGGATGGTTTTTCTTTAGTAGTTTCATCCGGTAATAAATTATAAGAAGGGCACTGGCAATAAAGTCGCTGTTACGCTATCTCACCCTCTTATTTTTGCTTCTATTATTTTTCATAATGCTTCATTATCTTTTGAAAGTTACGCAGAAAAATATGCTAATGATGATGACTTTGAGGAGATTTATGAAAAACTAACCCATGGATAACAGGTGAACAACTATCACTTGCAGGGGAAACTGTTCTATCAATTTGGCAAATTGTGCATACCCACAAGAGAAAGGGTACATGTAATCCAAGACGCCCACAACTCCCTTGTGTCTGGTCATTTTGGTATTGAAAAAACTTTTTGCCATGTATAGAGATTTTTTTTTTGGCCTCACATGAAGAACATTATGACTCGCTATGTAAAGTGATGTGTGATGTGTTTTGTTTCAAATCCCTCTAATAGAAAACTCGGGCTCTACACACCAATCCCTATTTCGAATCGTCCATGGGAAAGTGTGCTGATGGATTTTGTAGGAGGTTTGCCTTTGTCTAGAAAAAGTCACGACTATTTGTTTGTTGTCTTTGACCGTTTTAGTAATATGTGTATTTTAATGCCTTATAAAAAGTAGATCACTGCAGAGAAGATTTCTTATATTTTCTTTTAGCATGTTCGGGTCCATTTTGGGTTACCAAGATTGATTGTGTCAGATCAGGACTCTCACTTTCTCAGAGAGTTTTGGACCAACTTATGGAAGATGATGAGCACCAAGTTGAAAAGAAGCACAACATTTCATCCAATTAATGATGGATAGACATAGGTTGTCAACGGCACCATGGTACACTTGTTGCGAGACTATTGTCGTAAACATCCTAAGTTGTGGGATGAGCATCTAACATATGTGCAACATTCCTATAACTGAGAAGTGCACTCATCTACACATCGTTCACCATTTGAGACGTGTTTTGGCTACCTGCCAAAAGACCCTTTTTATATGGTCTTTGGAAGGGAAGATGACTCTAGTGGACGTGACGAGAGGGGCAAAGCGCAACAGTTCTTTCAATGGATCCAGATGCTTTACCAAGTAGTACAAGAGCAGTTTGAGAAAAATCAAGTCCGGCACAAGGCCCGACATGACAAAAATCGAGCCGAGCATCAATTTCAAGTGGCTCACAAAGAGTGGTTCCATATCAGCAAGGAAAGGATGAAGGGAGAAGGGAAGAAGTTGCGACCAATCTGGTATGGTCCATTCACCATCTTAGATAAGATTGGAAACAATGCCTTTTGTTGGGTTGTGCTATTCTTTCCATGACTAGCTCACGTAGTGAAATAGGAGATTAGAGGGGGGCAGAGCCCCCTTTTGTTTCCTCGCTCGCATAGTGGGGGGGTAGCCCCCCTATATGGGGTTCGGGGTAGCGCCCCAGGATTTTTTTTTTTTGGGCCCTATATTAGGTTGGGGGGACCTACCTATGGTTTTGTGCAAGATTTTTGCACATGGTTTTGGATGCGATGGTTTTGGATCCATGGTTTTGGACACGATGGTTTTTGGTCCATGATATTGGATGCTTTAGCATTGATAAATATGTATTGTAACATGGAAAGGAATATAATGAAAAATCAAGTTGGTAGTCCCGGTTTTGGGATCGAGGGGAAAATCTTTGTGTATATGTGTTATTCACTCGCATTGTTCATTTTCTGTGATTGAGAATTTGTATGCAGGTAATTTATGTACGGGGTTAAAACCTCATTTGGTATCAGAGCCATTTTGGCTTCAAGGGGATGCCTTTGTTGCTGAGGGTTTTTTCCTGGGCCTGTGGTAGACCTTGTTTAGTGGGAGATCTATGAGATTGATTCTGGTGGTGAAAGAAGATGGCAAGTAGTGGAAATATAGAGATCAAGAAATTTAATGGTCAGAGTTTTGAGTTGTGGAAACTCAAGATGGAGGATCTATTAGTGGATAAACATCAGTGGATCATGGTAGATCCGGGTACTAAACCAACGTGAGTGTTTGATGAAGAATGGAAGAATATGGATCAGAAATGAAGAGCACAATACGATTGTGTGTCTCAGATTCAGTATTGTTGAATGTATCATCGGAAGCTATGGCAAAGGCTTTGTGGGACAAGTTAGGGAATTTGTAACATTATAATTTTCTGGTGAATAAACTATTCCTACAAAAAATATAACCTGAGGATGAAAGATGGTAACTCGATGACAGAGCATCTGAATGCATTTAATACCATGGTAAGTTAGTTATCATCTGTTGATATCAAAATTTCAGATGAAGATAAGTGCATTAGTTTGTTGTGTTCTCTACCAGATTCATGGGATAGTCTGGTTATTGCAATAGGTATTAATGCAACTACCTTACAGTTTGATGAAATAGTTTCATCCTTGCTAACAGAGGAGATGATATGGAAAATATGGAGAGCTAGAATGGTGATGCCTTGTTTGTATGAGGACGATCCCATAACATAAAAAAAAACAAGTCATGAGTGGGAGATCTAAATCTAGAGGGAGATCTAAACCTTGAGGAAAACCTGTAAAGGTCGTGTGCTAGAAATGTTGAAAGGAAGGGCACTACAAAAGGTACTGTAAATATAAATCTCCTAACAAAGGAAAGGGATCTAATGATGCTCCTTCTGTAGAGGTGAAAACCACCTCAGATGAAGGTGGGGATGTGTACTTGGCTTCTTCAAGTACACATGTAGATCATGAGGCATGGTTGATTGACTTAGGTGCATCCTTTCACTGCACTCCACATAAAGAGTGGTTCTGCGAGTATGAGAAATACGATGGTGGTGATGTCTTCTTAGTGGATGATATGAAATCTATAATCATTGGTCGCGGAAAAGTAAAGCTAAATTTGCACGGTGGAAGGGTTAGAACACTTCCTAGTGTTCTACATATTCCTACATTGGCCAAAAATCTGATTTCTAAAAGCAAGTTGGATGATGCAGGTGTAAAGACAGTGTTTGAGAAGGATACCTGCAAGATGGTTTGGGAGCACTGTTTTTGATCTAGGGAGTTCATATTGGAACTTTGTACAAGATGCAAGGTAGCACTGTTGTTGATGGGTGCAACAGTTTTGTGGTTCCTGAAAGTGGAGCAGAAAATCTAGTGATCTCTTGAGAGAAGACCATTCTGTGGCACCAAAGGCTTGGACATATTGGAGAGAAGGGCCTTCGAATACTTCATGGTAAAGGTATGATAGACAGCATGAGTAATAGCTCAATGGATTTTGATTTCTATGAAAATTGTGTATATGGGAAGCAGAATCGGGTGAGTTTCCTCTTCGGTGGTAAGAGGGCGAAACAGATATTAGAGCTTGCGCACAGTGATGTGTTTGGACTTGTCAAGGTTCCATCACTGGGAAATTTTGTGTACTATGTATCATTTATAGATGACTTCTCAAGGAATACATGGATATATTTCCTTAGGAATAAATCTAAAGTATTTGGCAGGTTTAAAGAATTTAAGGCTCTGGTGGAAAACTAGACAGAGAAGAAGATAAAGGTGTTGAGGACATATAGAGTTGCAGAGTTTTTCAGTAAGGAATTTGAAGAATTCTATAAGAATTGTGGTATAGCACGAGAAAATACTACTCCATACACACCTCAGAAAAATGGAGTTGTAGAAAGAATGAGCAAGACATTGATGGAAAGGGAAAGGGCCATTCTTAGTGGTGCCAGGTTAGGATAGGAATTTTGGGCAGAGGTGGTGGATACAACATGTCACCTAGTCAACAGATCACCTTCATCAGCATTGGAGGTTAAGACTCCACAAGAGGTATGGACTGGTAAGAACCCTCTCTTTCGCATTTGAGGGTATTTGGATGTGATGCATATGTACATGTTCCAAAGGAGAAACGAACCAAGTTGGATATTAAATCTGAAAGGTGCATCTTTATTGGGTATAAGGATGGTTTAAAGGGCTATAAGCATTGGAACCTAGTAACAAGGAAGGTTTTTTATAGCCAAGATGTGGTGTTCAGAGAGGTGAAAGATGTTACTAAACATGAAGTCCAGCCAAAGGAATGTGAGAAGATAGAGTTTGAGCTAAAGGAGGAAGAATCAGACTCTACAGCAGAGGAGGAATCAAAAGATGAAGAGCCAAAAACTCCGGGTGTGAGAAGATTGGTTCGAGAAAGTAGTCAACCAGAAAGGTATAGTCCATCTACTTTCTGTTCAAATTTTTCTTTATCTATTACTGCTGATGATCCCAAAACTATGAAGGAAGTAGTAGATTCAGAGGGGGGAAAACTCTAGAAAGTGGCCATGGTTGATGAAATGGAATCTTTGCACAAAAATGAGGCTTGAGATTTGGTGGAGTTGCCAGCTAGAGGGAAGCCCATTGGTAGCAAATGGGTGTTAAAGAAGAAGACAAATGCAGAAGGAAAGGTGGAGAAATACAAAGCTCGGTTGGTAGCGAAAGGTTATTCCCAAGTGCCAGGAATTGATTTTGGTAATATTTTTTCTCCTCTTGCCAAGGTAACTTCTATTAGATTACTTTTATTTGTTGTTGCTGCTTTTGATTTAGAGGTAGAATAAATGGATGTGAAAACAACATTTCTTCATGGGGATCTAGAAGAGGAGATCTCCGTGAAGCAACCTTAAGGCTTTGTGGTGAAGGGTAAGAAAGAACTAGTATGCAAGTTAAAGAAGTCTCTGTATGGGTTAAAACAGTCACCAGGGATGTGGTATCATAAATTTGATACATTTATATAGGGACTTGGCTTCACCAAAAGCAAAGAAGATCATTGTGTGTATTTTAAATTAATTGGTGACCATGTTATTTATCTGGTCTTATATGTGTATGATATGTTTTTGGTTGGAAATGACAGAAATTATCCAGGATTTGAAGACCCAATTGTCCTCCAAATTCGACATCAAAGATCTTGGTGCTGCAAAATATATTTTGGGCATGGAAATTAAAAGAGATCGGGAAAAGGGGAGGCTCTAGTTAAACCAGAGGAAGTATGTCAAGACAATACTGCAGAGGTTTAATATGCAAGATAGTTAACAGGTCAAGGTTCTTATTCCTGTAGGTGTAAAGTTATGTATTGAACAGTGCCCTAAGACACAAGAAGAGGAAGAGGGTATGTCCTGTGTTCCATATGCAATTGGAGTCAGTAGCCTGATGTATGTGATGGTTTGTACTACACCAAACATTTCACATGTAGTGGGAGTATTAAGCAGGTTTATGTCAAAAGTAGGGAAGGGGCATTGGATAGCAGTGAAGCGGGTTTTTAGGTATTTGCATGGCACTAGTGAGTATGGTTTGTGTTACCAAGGAAGACTAGGATTGGACAAAGTTTTGGATATCCATGGATTTGTTGATGCAGATTGGGCTAGAGATCTATATCAAAGAAGATCTACAAGTGGGTATGTGTTTAACCTATTTGGAGGTATAGTGAGTTGGATGAGTAAGAAACAATCTATAGTGGTATTGTCAACTACAGAGGCAGAATACATGGCAACCACTCATGTAAGGAAGGAAGCAGTTTGGTTGCAACAATTGTGTTCAAGTATAGGGTTATTATAAGGAGCTATAAGGATAGTTTGTGATAGCCAAAGTGCAATTTTCTCAGCAAAGAACCTTGCTTACCATTGAAATACAAAGCACATTGATATTAAGTATCACTTTGTGAGGGATATGATAGAAGACAAAAATGTGTTGTTCAGAAAGGTGGATACTTTTAAGACTACTACAGATGCATTCAAAAAATATATGAGCTCTGAGAAGTTTTCTTGGTGTAGAGAAACAATGGGCATTGCAGGGCTGGATAAATGACTAAGCTCTCTTGTGCCCCCCTGAAGAAAGAAAATAACAAGTGGAAGAATGTTGGGTTGTGTTATTATTTCCACGACTAGCCCACGTAGTGAAATGCGGGTTTAGAGGGGGCGTAAAGCCCCCCCTTCGTTCCACTGATTGCATAGTGGGGGGGTCTCATGGGGGGATTGAGGGAGGTAGGTAGCCCCCCTCTATGAGGTCTAGGGCAGTGCCCTGGGGAATTTTTTTTTTGGACCCTATATTAGGTTGGGCGGACCTACCTATGTTTTTGTGCATGATTTTCGCACATGGTTTTAGATTTGATGGCTTTTGGTCTATGGTTTTGGGCCTGATGGTTTTCCGTCCATGGTACTAGATGCCTTGGCATGTATAAATATGTATTGTAACATTTAAAGGTATATAATGAAAAATCAAGCTAGTAGTTTGAGTTTTTGGATCTAGGGGAAAATCTTTGTGTATATGTGTTTTATGTGTTATGCTCTCGCATTGTTTATTTTCTGTGTTTTAGAATTCGTATGCAGGTAATTTCTATACAGAGTTAAAACCTACACATTTCATCTCGATCTACCAATATATATGCAAATGTACTCCGTAGTGAATGTGGAAAACTTAAAGTTGTATGAGCCGCCGTTGATTATGGACATCGAAAAGGTGGGAACAGTTCCTATAGTTGATGACTTTATACCAAAATATCACAATGAGTTACCTGACGATATCACCCTTGATAGAAGAACCAGGACTTCATGATGAGGAGATGTGGAATAGCTTCGAGTTTGTTTCAAGGGGATACACCCTAGCAAGGTAAAATGGCCAGAAAAGGAAAGAGTGCGGGAACAGTTTCCTCACTTACCAATTGAGTGATAAAGCTTTTGGCAGTCCAAAAGCTCCTCCATGGGGAGGATTGATCCAAGTGGATCTCCAAACACCGGTGGCATGGAAAAGACTCAAAATTCAAAGTGGCATAAATAAGATTAACTTGACATCAAATCGAAGTGCTCATTGCCCTGATTCTAATGTTGTGAATGACACTCTAATCTGAGTCCAGAAGAAGGAGATAGAGGCAGTCAAATTTGTTTTGAATTTCGTTGACTGAGCAAGATTAATGAAGAAACAAATTGGATGTTTTCTAGCGAACATAATCTAGGCAACTCGGGCCAGATTCCGGGTGAAATTGTTGCCTGGTTAAAATGACTCCTTTTGTAAAAATTCAAATTTTCTTAAATTCCCATGTTAGTTTTGTTTAACAAAAAATATATATAAAAAAGGGTGGCAGGCCACCAACCCAGCCACCCAAATCCAAACCCTATCAAAATATTTATTTATGGTGGGGGCGAGACATCACCCCTGCCCCCTCCACCCATTCCATGGGTCATTGTTAACACTACGAGGACGATTAAGGTGGTGGGACGGCCCTTGTGGCACGAACCCAACCACCTTACACTATATGGAGACCATTATAGGTGGTTCAGCCCTTGGGGTGCAGACCCAGCCTTAATTGCTGCATAAATAAGTAGAGCTGAAGGTACGTATGGTGGGTAGGCCGCCTAAGACAGGCCTAACCCAACCTATATTTTAATTAAATGTTTTTGTTATATAAAAAAAGGGAGGAGTCAAGGTTTGACTGCCCAACCTCCTTAGTAATGAACTGATCTCAAGCCAACTCCGCCAAGAACATTCTTGAAAAATCGATCAGCCTGTTTTCTACTTAACACTTAGTTCATTAGTGTGCCCAAGGCTGAGGAGGGAGCACACACAGTTTGAGGCAAATTTTTGTACGATGGCCAGATTTTGACTTTGTCAGATTTTGGCTAATTTTATATGGTTTCAGCATTTCTCCATCCCATGAATGCAATGGCGCTGTCTATTTCTCCATCAGAGTTCTGCCTAAAACTCCTTTTTTGTAACTCCTTTTTTGTAACTAGTGCTTGTACTCTTCTTTCTCATGCCACTTAATGAATGAAGGCATCCCCATTGATAGAGCAGGGCTTGGAGATGTAGTCCAAGTTGAATGAACTCCGATATCAATTTTTGTTGTCTCCTTTCATGCTTTATGTGTTTCTCCTATTCTCTAGTGGACATTAAGTTTTCTATGTTAAGCTACAATTTATACATGTAATTCTTTAATACATCTATAAGAAAAATATTTTGGATTAGTCTTTGTAACTATAAAAGATTTGAAGGTGGAGGCAAGTCAAGAATTGCCTAAACCTTTAGAGGATCGAGTCAAATTCCATCTCTAGACACTACAAATCCAAAAAATCAACCAAAACCATGACAAAACACACATTTGTGTGGTTTGAGTCATATCTTGTAGTGTCAGCACCGTAAAAATATAGCTCTCAAAGGTCACAAGTGATCAGTCTACTTTCGTGAATGAGCAGGTAAATCATCAAAGTAAGGTTGAGAAATATGCTTGATGTCATGCAAGGCGTAGTTCATTTCCCTTTGAAATGTGGCCCTTGCATTCATCAAACCGAAAGGGGGTTTCCTATAAGTGAATGTGCCCCATGGACAAATAAAATTTGTTTTAGGTTGGTACTATGGGTGGATATCGATTTGATTATAACCAGAAAAACAATCCATAAATGAGAAGATTTCACATCTGACACATTCTTCAATAATGTGGTTGATAAAAGGAGTAGGATAATTGTCTTTTAGACAAGCCTGATTTACATCCCTATAATCAACGCACACTCAAATTATCCCTTCTTTTTTCATGACAGGAATAGTGTTGGAAAGCCAATCAATAAGAGGTACATGGTAAATGAAACTAACATGCAAAAGATTTTCAACTTCTCCTTTAATGGTAGTGGCTTTCTTTGGATGAATAGGTCGAAGTCATTGTCATACTAGTCTGACATCAGAATACATTTTGATTTCATGTTCAACTATAATAGAGTCAATGTGTGGCATCTCCTCGTATGACCAAGAAAATATATCTCAAAATTCGTGAAAGAGAGTATGATAAGTATCAATTTTTGATGGAGAACAATATTTGTCAACATGAATGTTTTCTACAACATTAGTTTTGGTCGAAATATTAATAGAAATAATTTCTTCAATATTCGACAGGTTTTTCTCTAAATTTACCATATCTATCAAAACATAATTCGAAAGGAAATCAACAAGTGATGGGTGATTAAGTTCGTTTGAATAATATTCGATGTCACCTGGAAGATGAGAACAATGATGATAATCTTCCCAAGGTTCTTCTCCTATCATCATTGATTGGACAATTCCTTCATTCGTAGAAAATATACGTGAAAAAGGATCTGAAGAAGTACCATATTCTAATGAATGGTCTACCAATAGAAGTGGTGAAAGTGGATATGGGTTCGTCGCGCAAGCAAGAAAAATTGATTGCTATGCAAGCTAAATGGGGCTCGGAGGCATAAATTCAGTATTACTATCAACTTCAGAACTATTGGTAATCCTCCTTAAATTAGATGAGGTATAGGAAATCATGTTGCAAGTCTTTTCTCTTGCCCCTTCCACCAAATCAGATTGTAACAATAGTGTAAAAGTACCCATTAGGGAAGGATCTTTAAATAGACTTACACCAACATTATGAGGTGATAGTGGGGGTGCATGTACCAATGAATGCTTGTAGTATCCTGATAATTATATGCAAAGAAGGCGAGCTGATTGATAACCATGATTCAACCTTTATGAGGGAATGCAATCATACGGAAGTACATGGAAACCATAGCAGCCATAGAATATACCGATGGCCTTCCTAGTAAAATTTTGTAGTTGAGGGGTCTGTCAACTACCTAAACTTTATCAGTAATTGTTTTTCGCCCTAGTTCAATTTGCAAGTTACTCAAAACCCCATAAGGCATATATATGCGTCCTTCGAATGCTTTTAATGTTGTTGGTTATTGTGACAATGGCAATGAACCAAGTGTTTTCCAGTACCTCATTGACATAATGCAAGTGGATGCCCCCTCATTAAAAATAGTTTGGTGAACATTTTTACTGAGAGATTTTACTTGAATTAAGAAAGCTAATTCTAGTGGTAATTGTGGTGTATATCACATGATTGAAAACCACAAGATTGGAATCCATATGGTCTATTCCACCAACTGTTGAAGAAAAAGCCTACCTCTGGGATAGACAGTTTTGTAAGACCTCAAGTGTTGAAATAATAGAAGGTTCTTGAGCAAGGTCTTCTATTATGTTATAGTTCTAAGCTGCTCGAGCTTGAGGGTTAAATGTTGATTTATGTACAACTCCCTTTGGTGGTTTTATTGTCAATTCTGGTGCAATAGGTGGTGGAATATTTTCATATGAAGTCAAAGCCAAAGGATTAGGTTGCTCAGTGGCCTGATTATTCGATGATGATGCTGGATTTCCATAATATTTATTTTGTGTCGACACCAAAAATTTGTTATTAATCTTTGTAACAGATAACATAACTACTTAGGATGTGGAAGCATGGTCTCTCACAACCAAATGTGTCACCGAGCTTGGAAATGGATCAGCCAATACTACAAATGTGTTAGAAGTCTTTAGAAGCTTAGAGACCTTCGAGTCATGTGGACAATCTCTTGTAAAATGCTCGTCATTATAGATTATACATGGATAACTAGGTTTCCTTACTCAAGTAGAGGAATCGGATGATTTCTCTTAGGGGGATTATCTTGTTTCTTCTTGTTTTTCCCCTTCTTCTTGCCTCTTGGTTGTTTTTGATTCTTGCCTTTGCCAAATGACATGGCGTTGACTTTAAAAGAAAGAGTGTTTTCTGAATCATTTGAAGTTTGATTGGAAATAGCAAGTGTTTGACAAGATGGTCTACCTCCCATTTGCGTGCTCGAAGAACCAATCACACCATCATCGGCATGGGAGTCCTTACTTGATGGTGGTTGAGGAACAACTAAAGGTTGTTGGGCATTCAGAATATTGTCATAGAGCATGCCAAACTATGTGTAAATCAAGTCCAAATATTGGGCACGAGCAATTACTTGCTCTTCTATGACAACTCCACCTTTCGTCACATCCTCAATGATTGATGACAACAAGGATTTTATAAACCACTCAGCCAAAATCAGATCAGGAACATAAGTCTTAACCATTCGACGATGACGCCGTGAATCATGAATATGATCTGATATATGAGTATTAGTGGTCTATTTAAAGTTGGTAAGGAGTTCCGTTCCAGTCTCGTATATGAGAGGTAACTAGAAGTGGGTCCAAAATGTGGTGGCTAATGTTGTAAAGTTGTCGACAGAAGGTCATGGTAACTCAATGTACCACTTCTCTTCTAGACCAGTAAGCATTCTTTAGAAAAGACAAAGTCTAACTGAATCATCATAAAAGGAGTTTGATGAACACCACAAATGAAAAGTCATGACATGATTTGATGGGTGTTCTCTGGGATTTCCATTGAATTTTAGAATGTCAGAAGGTAACTTATGCAGAATTACTAGCCACCAAGGTGCATATAAAAATGGATCATTAGTACACCGACTTAAATCTGGTAACTCAAAAGTTGCTAAAAATGGAAACTGTCGATTTAAGTCAGGTTGAGCATAAACATGATATGATGGAATTTCCTGAGCAATAGGTCTTTGCATACTAACATAAGGAATACGTATCTGGTAACCTTGATAAGGTGGTTGTTGAACAAATCTAGTATAAGGTGGTTGTTGATAACGAAGTTGAATTTTCAGTTGTCCACAACCAGCAAAGCCTTATTGTCCAGGACCTTGGTAGGCTTGATATTCTCCAAACCCAGGTTGAGCTTGTTGGGTAATTCCAAATTGGGGTTGGAAATGTTGGAATTGAGGCTATTGATATTGGGATTTCCAAGGTTGTTGGGGTACAAATTGTTGAAACTAATGTTTCTCCCCAATGTTAGCTTCACTAAGTTGTGAATACACTATACCAATGTAAGCCTGAGTCACTCCAGATAAAGGTACACTAACCTGAGGTTGTTGGACCCTGAACACTAGCAGTTGTTGTACAACGGGCTGAGAAAATTGGGCCTGCTGATCTAAAACTTGTGGTTGGGAGGTAGAAGGACTAGTTTGTATAGGTTGAGATACAATTGTTTGAACTTGTGACTATGGTACAGTGGTAACAAGAGGTGTAGTAGAATCAACTGACACAGTTTGCATTGGTTGTGTTGTATACACAAGACTTGGTTGAACTAGAATTTTTGGTTTCCACTGACAGACTCACATTCCAGATTGACCTAAATATGGTGGGATACTCCCATATGATGGTCCTCCAAGATATGGAGGATAAGGTGAATAGGCACATTTCTCCCCATATGGTGGAAATATAGTATACAGTGGATACATAAGTCATTTCTAACTAGATTGTCCAATTTGATATTAGTATGTAGGATCAAACTGTTGAGTTCGCATAAATGAAGAACCAGGTAAAATTCCAGTAGAGAACATGGGTGATGACCATATTGTAGAAGCAACCCCTAAGTGGGTTCTAGATAAAGATTGGTAACCAACCAGGATGGAAGGTTCACCATATAGATGTGACTCAGGAGTAGTAGAAAACATCGAAGAGGTTACGACATAAGATTATGCCGCAACTGCATCATATGATATGGTCTAGGATGTTGACGGTTGTTCAGCCATAGTTAACTGACTCAATAGATGTCCTAAGGAATCAAGAGGTATTTGAAAAGAAGCAGGATAAAAAGGAGTAGTAAAATGAGGAGTATGGTGGTAAAGATAAAGTCTTGTTCCAAAATGGAATGGAGTTACAGGTTTAGTATCTTCCTCAAATTATTCCTCAACAATGATTAAACTAGGTGTAGGAACTTCACTGTCATGTCCATAATAGACTTCTAGTGTTGGTAAAGTGGAAGTTTTAGTAGTGACTGATGTCTAAGGGTTAACCAGTTGATCATCTTTAGGTAAGCTAACAACTTCTGAATGTTCAAATTCGAAGTCCAAATGTTCCGGTAAATGAACAACAGTTTCAGGGAGATGTTCCTAAACAACCTCAGGTTCAGAAGTAACTTATGATTGAACTCTGATAAGTTCTGGATTAACTTATCGTTGAACTGATTCAAGTTCAGAAGTAATTTCTTGTTCAAAAACTTCAAGCCGAGGATCAACTTGTTGTTGAACAACTTCAATTACCATTACACTAGTGTCAGTTACAATATCCTCAGGTGATTGTGAAACCTCTTCTTCAATAACAGATGTACCAGAAATAGTTGTAGTAACTAGATCCTAAGTACTTATCGGAATGGGTGATCAGTAATTGAGATGAAGAACTAGGAGTTCTTGATGTACTTGACTCAGTTAAACGAGACCGCTCTGACCGAATAGGTGTAGCTTCAGGTAGCAAAGGCAATTTTATCGTTGTTCTCCATGAACGACAGGAAAGGGCTGATGTTACTCCACAATTACTGATTAATTTTATTACAAAAGGAAATAAACAAAAAGCGGTAATCTAGGAAAAAATAATTACCAAGAAACTGCGAAATGTAGAATACCTCCCAGCAAACAGAGAATTATGGGCATACAATCTCCCCGAATGTTGTGTTCGATGTATCACAGTGTACAAGGTGACCGACTCATTTAACTAAGGATGGACAGAAACCTAGTGTTGTCCTCCCAAATATACCCAAAAGTATGTCGAGGCTCAATCTGTATAAGCATTGTTTAATGCAATACCTCAAAGTGAGAGAATTCCCATATACTTTATGTATCGTAACACTACCTTATATACCTGAAGGTACGTGGATGAGCTACGATATAATCACGTATGTGGAATGAGGTGTCACACTTGGGATGCATTAAAAAAAAGTTAGTAACAACTGATTTGTTTTATGATGCCGAAACATGTGGCAAAAAACTCAATCCGAAGGTGGGAAACTGACCCTAGGAGGATCAGCGCAGCCCTGAATGGGAGATAGTGCACTTCAGAGAATTGACCTTAAATCAAGGGTGCTCTGCAGTGCACTGTGTTTCTCACGAGCCCATGATAGTGATAGTAAGCCATTTCAAGATGCAAATTGACACAGTCTTTATCCAAAATTCAGTGCAATAAAGCTGAAATATAATCAATGAAAATAGGTAGGGTCTGTAAGAGTATCCTAGGAGGTGGAAAAGATACTAGGAAGGATGATCTTCCCTAGTGGAGTCACAATTTAGTTTTGGACAATTTGGTATCTACAGATAAATACTAATTCCCTAGATAAGTAGCCATATCTAGAATAACATTTTAAAGCACTTTAGCCTTTTCCTATAAGCAATAAATAAGACAAAGAGAATGAGAAGACCTACATGTAGTTTTTCTTTCCTCTTATCTCCTTTCTATTGGTCCTGTCACTCCTTCCCGTACTTAACATGCTTGAGAATTACCTGTAAACATCAATAGAAGACAAATAACCAATCAAGGAAAAATATCTATTGATTACAAGTAAATGGAATCAAATACATTCACACATATAAGCATCATATAACAGGATAAGATTAGGGAAAAAGGTTCAAATACTTTATTGAATAGAAGGAATAATTACAACCATGAACTTAGATTCAAAGTCACTCCTCTAGCTTTGATCCCATCCACATCACATCAAAAGCATGATAGTCTAGCAGCATAACAATATTTGTCTCAAAGTCAATTCTCATTGCAACATTATCTCCTTACAATTCATCAAACTCCAACCCTTGATCACTTAGATGAGTGCTCAATTTATAGGATGATGGAGGAGGTTATATCATAAATAGGGTTATTGAATGGCCTTTTATACTTAAAATTAGTTCATGGAGGAAGGAATGAGAGGATAGGATGTATCTTAACTCATTTCTCATCCATTTTTGAGCTCATAGGTGTTGATAAGTGAGGGAAGCTTCTAGAAAACTCCAAGAGATAAGAATATTACCCAAACCCTATGTGAATTTTGCTCAATATCGCCCAGTGCAGGTTAAAGAGGGCTTGTGTACTCTGCAAAGAACCCTGTCATGGACTTAACTACCCTACAATAAACCCTTACATGGGATTACATGCACTCGTCCCTTTAGAGATCAATTCACGATGTCTTCAAGTCATGAAACTCTCTAGGAAGCAGGCATTCAAAAGGTTGAATTGTTTAGGGTGTGTAGCAAATGAAATTGGGGTTTGATGAGCCCTAAAACATTGATCTGGATGATGGGAGTGACATGACCAAATGGATCTATAACAGTATCCTTTAGAAAATTGTGCAATTTTTATAGTCAGTCATGCTTCGGACAGTCAATTGACTGTTCATCTCAAAAATTGCGTAGTGCTCATGAGAATGCCTTAGTCTACCCATCAGTTAACCTAAATCAGAAATTGTGAAGAGATGATTAGTAGGTCAGCCTCCCAACCTTAGTGCAGTTTTCCTAGCCAACAACTCCTAGCAGTACAATGCCCATTCCCTCTAGGAATTACATAGTTTCTATTGCCAATGACTGAGCTTCCAACTACCAGTTCCCTATAGGAATTGTGAAGTTTTTTCTTGCAGTGAACCCAACAGTCAACTGGAAGTTCCCTCTGGGAATTATGCAGTTTTGGCTTCGAGTGACCCCAGCAGCCAACTCACAGTTCCCTCTAGGAATTGTATAGTTTTGGCTGCCAGTGACCCCAACAGCCAAGCGACAGTTCCCTCTGGCAATTACACAGTTTTGGCTACCAGTGACCCTAGTGTCCAACTGGTATTTCCCTCTTGGAATTGTGTAGTTTTAGCTTCCAGTGACCCAACAGCCAACTGGCAGGTCCCTCTTGAAATTGCACAATTCTGGTTTCCAGTCTCTTGGATATTTCCCTAGAAAAACTACGCAATCCCTACCTACTGACCACTCATGTAGTCCGACCAGTTCCTCTGGAAAATTGTGAAAATTTGGCTATCCATCACATGCTAACTGTTCATTCCGGAAAATGCATAGATCATGCCTACCTTTCCCTCCTCCAACCCAGAATGTCCCTCTCAAAATTTGCACATTTGTTCCTCCCACTCAAGCCAAACCTTGCAGATAGTCACTGTCGACTCACATTGCATGTCTCCATCCCTTAGTGACTCTTGTGCAGTTTGCATCAGTAGTTGCATGGGGCCATCATCCCTCATCACAACCCTGCTGCCTCTCTCAGTCACCTACATCTGAATGATCATGTATCATGGTAGACTAGGAGGTTTTGGATTTGATGTCATATCGACATGAGTGACTATATGTACAGGTACACCAACAGACATGCCATGACGATGAATGGGATGAATGAACGGAGCACATGCAAATGGACAGGTTCACCAAAGATAGACAAATTAAGCTTGCGAGGTGGATGAATGCAATGAATATCCACCTTCACGAACAAGTGAGCCTGTCAAGACTTCTAACGTCAAAGCAAGGAACAACATGCTAAAGCTTCATCAATTGAACCAAGGACCATCGAAGACTCTTTCGCATGCAGTGGTCAAGCTATGATACACCATGAAGACATCCATCACTTAGCAGCACTGTAGCTTGACATGCACTCCAACAATAGCATGAATGCACTAGCATTGTCATCTCATGTTATGTTGAGTCGAGTCATGAGTCATGCTACCCACATCTCCACCATGGGCTTGTTGTCAATCAATGTGATCTAATGTGGAAGTCCAAGAGATCCACTTGTTGAACATAGAGTCATGTAAGTCGGAAAGTTATGTAATTCGAATAGTCATGAGGGTAGTCGAACAACCACAAGGGTCACTTTCACCCTTGGCTATAAATACGCCCCTCATTTGTACATGAAGGGACTTTTCACCTTAGCTCCTCCCGCATAGCCAAGAGAGTCTATAATTTTTTCTTTGAGGAGTAAGTCATGGATCCAATGCCACACTGACGGGGTTAGTGATGTATGGTGTAATCATGTGTCTTGGAATTTTAACGTAATTTAGAAGCCTGTTAATAGGCCAACACATTTTCACACATGTATTGTATTTGTTATAAGACTGATCTTTATCACTTAAAATGCATGTTTCTTTAACTCGTCTTCTACCTATGAACTGATTCATTCGTTGTAATGCATAATCTATTAATGGAAATGTGTTGTATATGCTATTAATTTTGTCCCTTCCACGTCGACTGCTTTGCCGGATATTAGATAGACCTTTCACATGAAGCTTGTTGTAACAACTGTTGCACTCATTCAGGCTGTTCTGTGAGTGTTGTATGTGTTATCTTACCTTGTATGTTATGACTACTACATCCGAGTTGAATTCTCTGTCAGAAGATATGTAAGTCCTTTTTGTTGTGTGTTCCTAGCTGAGTTGGGATTGATCCCTTTCAACTTAGAAATCACCTTCACCTTATTCCCATCACAGTGAAAGAACCATTGACACAAATACACTTACACTCACCAGGCACGCGAACCTCACTTCTCGAAGACAAAGCAAACCACTCTCCTGTGCTCCTAAATATAATGGCATCCAGGCCATCATACCGGATGGGACCCCCACACCAAATGGTGTGAGGTCTAGTTGGGACTTCATACTGAGGTGATCCCTTGAATGTTGGTGAGTCTAGCACCGTCAACATTTCTAGTGCTAGAAGGAGGTTAGCCAGTTGTACATGGCTGAAATTCCTCTCACACTCACTCATCAGCCATTTGGTCAAGGTAGTCATTCACACTCCCTCTCACCTACACATGACTATGTGGTTGGTTACTCCTAACCTCCCAGAATTGAACACGAGATTCCATATCAACACCTTTTCTCTGTCCATCCTATCACTCACCAGTTCGTGAAAGCAGGCAAACTGATCCCAGGGATACAACACCTTCCATATGCATCAGAGAAGTCAAAAGCCACTTCCACGGGAGTTGTTGTGTCATTGGTGGGAGAAGCAGTCCTTTCCACACTTGAAGGTTTGGCAGAAGCTATTGAAGATCAAGAGGAACCTCCAATCCTCCAGTAAGGCAAATAAGACACTCTTATGATCATTGGGATTAGACTTTGGTACAGGAGGCATTGGTGAGGTCTTTCCACACTTGAAGGTTTGGCAGAAGCTATTGAAGATCAAGAGGAACCTCCAATCCTCAGTAAGGCAAATAAGACGTGGAGATGAATGAGCAGACTCAGAGCCAGAACCATTAGACAACAAAAGAGAGTAAGAGGGTGAATAAGAAGAAGAGATGGCTAACCCAAATCTTGGATGGATGACTTAGGGACGATTGGCTCTCTCGACTATTCTACACAAGATGTCGAAGTGAATGGAGAGAATGAACATCAAGTTCAACCCTAACAACACGGTGAAGGTAGAAGATCATTTGGACAACTTCCACCTGCAACTGCAAACCCTTGAGGTACGACATGAGGAGGTATCTTGCAAGTTGTTCCCTTGTACCTTGGATGGTCGTGCGCTGACATGGTATCAATACCTTCCACCAGATTCCATACAAAACTAGGGTGCATTCAAATGCATGGTTGTTGAAAATTTTGTTGATGACAAGACCCCATCTATGTTACTAAAAGAATTAGGTAGCCTGAAGATGAAGGGGAAAGAAAAGTAAAATATTTCAACCAAAGGTTTACATGCATATTGAAAAAAAAAAATTGTGGACATCAAACTTCATAACTCCATCACTATTGATTACTACACATCCGCACTACCCACCAGCATTGCATAGTTCGTCAAGCGAGCTATGAAATCAACACTCTCAAAAAACTGTGAAGAGGATATTATTGTCTAAAAATACCTACGCATGATTGGACTCGTCAAGGATGATCAACCAACATAGGGCTCCAAAGATGCAATAAGGAAGTCTAAAGTGATGGCAAGCAAGGGTAGAGACAAGGAAGCAAGTCATATTGAAACCATCACTTGCCTCGTCAAGAACTTAGCAACTAAAGTGTCTGGGATTAAACAACGAGAAACAAACACATTTTCAAGGAGCTATCTTCCTAGATAGAGATAGGGAGCAACTCATCAGGCAGAAATTGGTGTACTCAAGAAAATGCATAGCACTCTGTGTTTAATATCGATCAGTGCACAGATAGCGAGTTTTGTTCGTTCCACAAAGAACATCACCCTGAGAACTTCTATTTGGACTGGAAGCAATTCGTAAACTCAGTATACAGTGATAAATTCGATGCATAGAGCATTATGCAAAAGCATTTAGATGATAGAGAATATGAAAAAGATATCGCACCTATTAAAGCATCAAGTTCTAAGGATGTGGTGAACCTATATCAGTGCACGCAAGCAATGGCGAAGACAAACACAGAGAAGAATCCCCCAAGAGAAAATGACCATTACAATATTAGGAGTAAAGGGGTTCCCCATACACTTGGGGAAGTGTAAGAGAATATTAGACTACTGATAAGGAAAGTTGATCCACCGCCCACCCCAAAGAAGAAAACATAAGACAAGTCTAGGAAGATAGCAATGTGCAAGAGCACTTCCATGAGCAGCAAACTGCAAAACACTC
Organism: Pinus taeda; assembly: GCA_000404065.3. Lineage (NCBI taxonomy): Eukaryota > Viridiplantae > Streptophyta > Pinopsida > Pinales > Pinaceae > Pinus > Pinus taeda. The sequence goes on along the minus strand of APFE030500873.1, from coordinate 119,090 downwards.
TGTGGATAACAAAAACATCTATTCTACCCTAGACACCTCGGTAAGTCTATCACCTCTCAACTACAACATTGTTGATGACATGAAGAAAAATCAAGCAAACATTATTTTTTTCGAGTTGTCTAAGATCCAGGGTAAGTAAGATATCCTGCTGTGCAAACTAGGACAAACATCAGCAAACATCACAACCTATACTAGCAAGGGCACACACACACCTCAAAAATTGCTTTCCACTACGCTCAATACACTCCAGATGGAAGAAGCACACTCAGGTTTCCCCCATTCCTATTGTATTTTCAAATTTTCAACAACATTGTTCACAACTATCCGGTTGATCTGATGTGGAAACCAACGTCAAACTGCTCTCCATTGCGAAAAATATAAATTCACAATGGAGTGAAATATCCATGCAAATCATCCAACTTGATCAAACATCGGTACCAACTATTGATGAAATACGAGACGTGATCATTTGACTATCTCATGATGATCGAGTCCACCAATTCATCAACATAGTGGTTGTAGACATCCCGGAAGCATACAGTCTACTACTCTGCAGAGATTGGTCCAACAAGCTAGATGGATATTTTTCTATAGACTAGTCTCACATGTGGCTTCCGTACAATGGAAAATACAAAAAAATCTTGGTAGAGTCTGAGAGGTACATGAAGCATAATGTCACTTCCCCTTAATGGCAAGAATGAACCATTGGCCTTTGCAGAACTCATGTTTGGAAACTACCTCCTGGAATAGACATTGGAGTGTTATCCTGCATGGGCAGCTCCAACCTCATCAGATAAGAAGTTGGGACTCCTTCCTCGCCCAACTGATGATAATGAAACTTGTACGATTTGATTTTCTGATAGTAGCAATAGTAGTAACAACGGTAGTAGCAATAGTACTAGCATGCTAAACAATCCATCTACAGATGAGATGTGGGCCAAGAGTCTTGACAAGTTAGGAACACATGATGACTTAAGGACTGAGTGTATCTTAGTCATCCAAAACAATGGACAATGCATGGTTTCGAGCTTTTCGAAGTTCAAAGGCACAAACAATGATGCTGAGTATGAAGCACTCATGATGAACACACAAAATACCAACACTACGAATGAAGAAAGAAGCCTAGGAACCTACCATGATCCAAAGATTGACAATCTTGATACAAGCTACAGACTATAGAATCGACAAATCATTGACTGCTTGATCAAACAATATCAAGACGGGTCTGCATTAGTAGATGATGACCTAAGCACACACCACACATGAGCAATCCAACATGAGATTCTAGGTAAAGGAGGAGAGAAACCATTGCAGCAAAGAATAGGTAACACATGCATGTTGTTTGCACTCCTTTTACCGAAAAGATTGACTAAAATTTTAGGTGTTTGGATTACTTCCAAATTTCGTCATCATACTTTGTTTTCTAGTTTAAATCTTTCACGCAATAAATTTGGGAAGATTCGCTTAGGCATTGACCTCAGAAACTTAAACCCTTCCGAGAATAAAAAGAACTACCCTGTGTCATTATCTGAGCCAATGTTACACACAGTAAATGAAACAGTGGTGTTGTCTCCACTCGAAGGTCTTCTAGAATGCCACCAAGTTCAGGCAGCGAAGCTCGGTGGACTGGCACTGGTCCACGAGAAACTTGGCTCACACATTTATCATTTGCAATCACTTGGTGGGAGGATTAATAATCTTTATGTCAATGACCAAGTTCTCAAACATTAGTTTTAGTAGGTCGAGATGTGCCCGTGCCATGTACATAGTCTGTTTGTTTCTTGTTGTTTCATTTGGTTTGTTTTCCTTATTACCTTTAGTTTCACTTTGATTGATTCTGCTCACTATTTTTATTCACATTCATTTTGTCTGTTTGATATATTACTATTTTTATTTCTAGAAATAAGTGCTACCAACTACTATGTTATCGGTTTTAAATAGAGTATGTGGCTGGAATTTGAAGAGACTTGTGACACTACAACACTTGGCCAGTCTTTAGTTCATTTTCTTTGTGCTTAGTTACAACCTTTGGCCGATGAAGTCGAGATGGAAAATATGAACTGTCTGTAAGGGAAGCTTTGGTCCAACCATGAACTTGTGTCCACACTGGGAAGCCCCATGCATCTACTCATCCTACTACTTTGTGTGTTTAAGTTAACCCAACTAGTAGAAATGGAGAAGGGGAAAAACCTAAATGAGAAAATCTATGTCGGTGGTCTCACATTCTTCTCTGAAGGAACAACCTCTTTTGCTCTCAATAAGTTGGGATTCCACTTCTGCTCCAAAAATAAATAAGTTCATATGCCCAATTCTCTTAAAAAATACAAAGGCGAAAGAAGAGAAAGGCTTCTTATGGAGAGAGCTAAAGCCTGCAACTTGACCAGGGTACTGACTAGGTTCGCTGGCAGTGGACCAGTGTGTGTGTTCCTACGTGACTCCACTGGGGTAATATCTAGGCTGACTAGCAGCGAAGCAACACCAAAGATGAAAAATTATACTGTGAAAATCTTCAACTCATAAACTAAACTATCATTCTCGTATTTGAAAAACTAAGATCTAAGTTGAACTTTTGATTGTGTTTGACTGAGTTGGCAAAGAGTGAATCATGTATGTCCATGTGGTAAGTGTGGAAACTCAAGTAACTTACACAATGATTCAATAATCCCTGAAAGTCCAAGGTCGTGTGCTAGCAATGAACTGAAACAAAGAAGCTGGAGTTCTACCAGTGTGTCGCCAAGTGTTGTAGCAGCTAGAACCACCCTCCAAAATTTTGGCCTGCACCATTTTTGGAACCTCCCTTGAAGAGTTTCAGTTGATGACTGAACACACTTGGGTTCACTCCGTGAGCTCATGTAAGTCTTTCCATTGACCTTGCTTGTTTATTGCATTCAAGTCCCTCCATGTTGATGTCTAAATCATGCTTGCAACCGTGTTCTGGTTATGCTCAAAGTCCTTCCTTCGTATGTGTTTGTTGTGTTCGCCATGAAAGCATCTGTCACACTCACACATGGAGTCACATTCACTGTCATGCAAGCATCGTCTCGATCATGACCGATCAATCACGAGTGTCATGCTTGTCGCTTGCACCATCGATCAATCATGTTGGGAATGTGTGTCTTGATTTTTTGGTTGTTTTGTCATCAAGTCATGTGAGTGTGTGTTCGTATGGTCACCTATGCATGTTTCGACTATTCACTCACTTAGTCATTTTTCTAAAGTTTTGATAACCAAACTCGTCACTAACAGTCAAACCATCACCCCATTTTCGACTCAATCAACTGTCAACCATAACAACACAGAAACACCAAGTTAGTACTTTTAAGCTATGTTACCTGCAAGCAACTTAATCAAGTCTCATGTTGCCCACCCAAACAGTCAGACCAGGAAGTCACCCTGAGATTGGCTCTCCTCAAAAGGTACATAGATGCCATTGACCTCACCCATTCTACTGACTGAGGAGAATGCATACATAGGCTAGACAGAGACCAAGTTCCCATCCTTGTCTCCTTCAGAAAATTGTGTATTTTTCCCAGTCAATCATCCAGACAGTCGACCAATTTTTCATCTTAGAAATTACGTATTGCTCGTGAGCAGGCCTACCTCTCAGCCTCAGTGCATTTCTCCCAGCCAACAACTCCTAGCAGCAGACTGCATGTTTTGTCTAGGAATTACAAAGTTTCTTCTACCAGTGACTGAGAATCCAACTCCCAATTCCCTCAGGGAATTGTGTAGTTTTGACTGTCAGTGACCCCAGCATCCAACTAGTATTTCCCTCTAGAAATTCCATAGACTTGGCTGCTAGTGACTTCAGCAACCAAATGGAAGTTCCCTCTAGGAATTGTGTGGTTTTGACTGCCAGTGACCCCAGCAGCCAACTGCCAATTCCTTTTGGGAATTGTGTAGTTTTGGTTGCCAATGACCCAACAACCAACTAGTAGTTCCCTCTAAGGAATTAGGCAGTTTTGGCTACCAGTGTCCCTAATAGCCAACTGGCAATTCCCTCTAGGAATTACACAGTTTTGGATACCAGTCAACCAATAGCAAATAGGTAGTTCCCACTGGGAATTGCGCAGTTCTAGTTTCCAGTCTCCCAGGCAGTTTCCCAGAAAAATAGTGCAATCCATGCTTGCTAACCCTTCATGCAGCCTGACCGGTTCCTCTAGAAAATTGTGCAAATCTAGTTGTTGAACTCTTGCTTACTATTTTTTCTAGAAAATGCATAGAGCATGCCTACCTTGCCATCCTGTAGCCCAAGCTGTCCCTACCAAAATTTGCGCAATTTTTCCTCCCAGCCGAGCTAGACCTTACACATAGTCACGTTCAACTTAGATTGTTTGTCTCCATCCCTTGCTGCCTATTTTTTAGTTTTCATCAGTAGTTTCCCAGAGCCATCATCCCACATCAAAGCGCTATTACCTCTCCTGGTCAGCTCCATCTGAATGATCACGTGCCATGCTAAAGACTAGGAGGTTTTGGATTTGATGTTTGTCTCAACATGAGTGACTGCAGGTGATGGTACACCAACAAACATCCCAAGATGACGAATGTGATGAACAGAGGGAGCACATGTAGGTGGATAGGTTCACCAACGGACAAACGAAGGAAGAATGTGAAGTAAACAAACGTGACGAACATGCACCATCATGAACAAGTGAGTTTGTCAAGCCTTCCAGCATGAAAGTAAGGAACAACATGCTAAAGCTTCATCAAGTGATTAAGGGCCATTGAAGACTCTGTGCACTTCACCATGTAGACGTGAACCTATGATACAGCATGAAGAAATCCATCATTCGGTAGCACTATAGCTCAACATGCACTCCAGTAGCAGCACAAATGTACCAACATTGTCATGTCATGTCATGTCGAGTCAAGTCATGAGTCATGTTGCCCACATCTCCACTATGGGCTTGTTTTCAACCAACGTGATGTAATGTGGAAGTACAAGAGGCCCACTTGTTGAACATAGAGTCATGTAAGTCGAAAATTCATGGAAGCCGAAGGGTCATGAGGGTAGTCGAACAACCACAAGGGTCAATTTCACCCTTGGCTATAAATAGCCTCCTCATTTGTACATGAAAGGACTTTTCACTTCAACTCTTCCCACATAGCCAAGAGAGTCTATAATATTTTCTTTTAGGAGTAAGTGGTGGCTCCACCACCCCGCTCACGGGGTTAGTGATGTATGGTGTAACAATGTGTCTTGGAACTTTCGCTTAATTCAAAAGCCTACTAACAGGACAACATGTTTTCACACATGTATTGTATTTGTTGTAAGACTGATCTTTAACACTTGTAATGCATGTTGCTTTAACCCGTGTTCTACATCTGAACCGATTCATTTGTTGTAATTCATAATCTATTAGTGTAAATGTATTGTATATTCTGTTAGTGTTGTCCCATCTGTGTTGACTACTCTGCTAGACATCAGACATACCTTTCACATGAACCTTGTTGTAACAACCATTGCACTTGTTTGGACTATTCCATGAGTGTTTTACATGTTATCTTACCATGTATGTTGTGACTATTGCAACCAAGTGGACTTCTCTACCAGAAGCTATGTATGTCCTTTGTGTTGTGTGTTCCTAGCCAATTTGGGACTCATCCCTTTCAACCTATAAATCACCTTCACCTTCTTCCCCTCACAGTGAAAGAACCATCGACACAGGTAAACTTACACTTACTAGGAGTGCAAACTCACTTCTCAAAGAGAAAGAAAACCACTCTTTCGTGCTGACAAACCAGAGTTGAGGAAAATACTTAAGATAATGGCAATGGGGCCATCATGATGGATGGGACTCCCACATGAAACGGTGTGAGGTCTAGTTGGGACTTCATAGTAGGGTGATCCCCTAAATCTTGGGAAGTCTAGCACCTTCAACACACCAATACATTTTTTTCGATAATAAAAGCAATGCATAAGGAGAATGATATGATAATTCCTTTTGATTGGATAGATTCTCCATATCAAAGGCTATAAATTCTATGAAAAAAGGAAAAAAGTGAAGAGCAGCAAAAATTTTTCTACAGGCAACATTAGGGGATTTATATCTCTACATTAATTTCCCTCCACTTATAATGTTAACCGAGGTTCATAATATTAGGTTCACAAAACATTATGGTTCTAGGTACAAACGTATTAAATTATACATACTCTATTCTGGAATTCACACCAGCTATCTAATCCAATATGTCTATTCTTTGACGTCTTCTTGAAAGTTTACTTGTTTGACAATTGAAAATTTCCTTTCATCCTCTTGTGAATTCATTGACAGTTGTGCTTTAGCACCTTCTTCCTTCAAATCTAGTTTTATCTTTAGGCAAAACATCCTATTGCTTATCACCTAAACTTTTGCAATTAGTTGTTTGCTTGGAGGCTTATCCAAAATTATGCACTCATCAGTTTTTTAAAATACATTGTAGCCCTTTTACATGAGCTATTCAATGTTTATGAGGTTATGCTTCAAACGAGAGAAAAAATAAACATTTTAAATGTACTTTTTCTCTTCCTCCTTTGTTATAATTTTGGCTCTTTCTTTGGCCTTGACAAAGAATTTTCTATCAATCACTAATGTCACTTCAGATTTCACACTTTCATCTAAATTGTAAAAATTTTATATGTTCCCTATCATGTGGTTGCTACAGCTTGAATCTACAAACCATACATCCCTTTTCTTTTCTTGTGCTACATTAGAAACTAAAAATATGTTACCTTAGGTCTGATTTACTTTTGTGAAATTTTCACTTGATTTGTTACTTATGTTACACTGCTTATTTCTACATTCATTTGCATAATGACCATACTGCTTACAATAATTACATTGAACTTGAGATCCTTGGGTTTGATTTTGGCTTGGGCCTTGACTTGGATTTTGATTGTTTCCCCTTGCATTTGAGTTTGAAAGGCTGCCTCTTCCACCTCTATGTGGGCTTCTTCCTCTTCCTCTAGCATTTGATCTTCCTCTGCTTCTACTTTGGAAAAATGAAACTTGTGGCTTGAAGGCATGTTCCAATGAGGATTTTTTTTTCACTATTCAATCTAAGTTCATGAGAAATTAGCGATGCATGAAGCTCATTCACTAAAAATTGTGACATATCCTTTGTCTCTTCTATGTTAATAACAATGGCATCAAATATTGTTGGAAGAGTTCTAAAAATTTTATCAATTGTTCTTCTTTCCTCAAGTGTCTCACCATGAGACCTGATTTCAGTAACTAGTCCAATTACTTTTGTAAAAAATGAGTCTACATTCTTAGACTCTTTCATATAGATTTTCTCAAAATCTCTCCTTAGCATTTGTAGCTTTGTTGTCTTCACGTTTTCCATACCTTAATAGGTTGTTTGGAGGGTATCCCATGCTTTCTTGGACTTTGTGTATACTGCAATCATTGGAAGAATAATTTCATGAACTTATTGAAAGATATAAAAGAGTAACTTTGAATACTTCTTCCGGTCAACAAATCGTTTTCTTCTCGTGATAATGAATTGTATGTTGTTTCATTTGCTAGTTCTTGTAACCTATTCTCCAACAAATCCCAAATATATTGTGAAGTAAATAGATCATTCATTGTTTAACCCAATAGTCATAATTTTTCCCATGAAATTGAGGTATCTGAGGATTAGTCAATCTTGTGTTTAATGTTTCCATTACTGAATGTAAAAAACACTTTCTCCTTGTTGGAAAATATGCTACAAAAATACTCATTCAAAGAAACCTTTTAACTTCGAGTAAAGACACTTGCACTTACAATAATAAAATTTCCCTTGATCCGATACGACATGATAGATTTAAGTATGGGAGTCTTCATCAAGACTTTAGTTGCAAAGATTAAAACAAAGTTGACTTCTGCAACAAAAACGAAGGTAAAACTCAAGCAAATTTACGCATAGAAAAAGAGAGTAAAACATAGTAAAAATGGGAGCAAGACAAAAGAACTTTGGATTTTATTTCAAATAGATGAAATACATTCATATGGAAGTTGTGAATCCTTCACCAAGTAAAAGAAAAGTTCTTACTGATATTTGCACTTCACTAGGGGTTGTAGAGTAATTCTCTCTAACACCACGTAACAAATTGTTTTTCCATGCCCACCACGAATTGCACCACATTTTTTCTTCTTCTCTCATACTTTCATATGAAACTTAGAAAAATACTTTTACATACATGTATACTCAAAAATACATTTTTTAAATATTTTAATACAAGACAAAGTCAAAATTTTAAGACATAAGATGGGTGATTGTACAACAATTATTTTCTATGCTCCGGAGTACATATGTCACTTGCAAAATACATGTCTGGACCATACGTTCAACCAACTCTATATTAAATTCTTACATAATTTTAATATGTTTTTTTATATTACTATAAAAAATATGTATATAGATAAGTATTACCAGCTACTAGTCTACCACTTTGGAATCCACACTGATAGCATAAATTCAAAATTTTATACTTGCATATTCCATAGCCTATTAAACTATATTTTAAATTGTAAAAGGAACAAAAAAATAGAATAAACCACAAGATACGAGTCATAACAATGACATGCTTAATAAAATTCTTTGTTTGAATATCTAGCTTACTTGATCATTACCTTGATGGAGAATCCATTAAGTGGTTCATTGTCATCATCCAAGGAAGGAAAATAAAATTTTGTTATTTTTTAGGGCAAGAAAATAATCTTTCTTGTCTATTCTATCTACTTTGTCAATTAGTTCAATCATGCAATTGAGTTTATGCTAGTTTTGTAAGTACCCTCATTGTGAAGGTTTTTGTATGTCAATATAGGTTGGCAATTTGCATGTAGGAGGAATAAAAAGCTTTGGTAGAGTTTCCTATATCATTTGTTTATTCCTTATTATCTTCATTGGCCTAAATAATAGGAATGAAACTTATATCTTGTATGACATTGTCCCTAATAGAAAAAATTGGTTATTTAATTGTTTTATGGATGATATCCCTGGTCATGGAAGAATGAGCAACTAGTTGGGAGTAGGTTTGGTTGGTAGAGGAAGGAAGATGTATAAATTTCTATAGAGGAGGCATGATACCTCTTCTACCTCTTCACTTGGAGTAGAGACAATGCTTAGCAATAAAATGAGAAGAATGAAGAGGAAGGAAAAAGGGATAGGGGACATAGAGAAGGAGGGAGAGCTCAAATATTAGGATGAGGCTCAGAGGAGGGATTGGGGAAAAACAAGACGCACACTAGAAGCAAAAGTAAAACAAGTGTAAAGGCAAGGGGAAGAAATGAGTTCAAGTAAACATAGCCTTCAAAAAACTAGGCAAAGATAGATAGGTGAATCATAGGAGAAGAACCTATAGAAAAACGAGTTAGAAGGGGAATTGAAAGAACAATGCACAATAATTAACAATCTAAGTGAGGGGAGAAAAGATGACACCATTATTATCCATCCAAATAATAAAAACACTAAAAACAAGAAATTTCTTGTTATACTAATGACCATAAACTAAAATCAGAGCTTGTTGGTTAATTTCCAACTCACGATCATAAAATAGTGGTAGTTGCATGGAAGAACCCACATTGGCTCATACTCCTTTTAAACCAATGCCTCACATAATATTATTATTATCTTTTTCCTTAACTATGATGAATAAATAACTCATTGGAGTAACTTACGAAAAACCTAAGATCAAAATTTAAAACTATCATAATGCAACTCCTTAAAATATTATTATATTCACTTAATTTAATCTCCTTAAAATATTATTGTATTCACTTATTTTTTTTTTTATATTAATAATTTTCTTAACAGTAATTGAATTTCAGGACTATATGAATTTCTTTTCAACATGTTCAAACTTTTTCCACGTAGACTAAATTATACGTCTACGGAGAATAAAACATGGTTAGATGGAAAATCCATGACTAACGTCGCTCGATTACAATTCCCTTGTAATCATGGCACTTTTTCCTTTATGGCCACAATCACCATTGAGCTTAGCGAGCTCAATTCAGGTTAAGAGGCTAGTTCCCTCAGGGTGACTACGGACAGGCTGGCGGAAGACAGACCAGGCGCCATCCAGACAACTTTGAACAGAGCAAAGCTTCAGGCTCTAGCAAAAGCAAAGCTTCTCAAAGCATGAAGAATCAGGCGGGCTCCTCTGATGATGACAATGACTACAAGTATGGATGCCGCATCATCGAGAAGCCGCTTGATTCCTCTCCTGATGTTTAAACAAGTTGGTTCTTTCTGGTTTTCTTGGAATTCAGAAAGCTCGAGAAGGTTCACTCATCACCATCCTAGATATCATGACATATGCATTAGCTCATATTACCAGTGTTTCATACGAAAGGGGCATTCGGCTAGCCTTCAGTTTTCAGTTTCGATCACTGTCATAGTTACCTCTGTATTCAGTAATGGGTTTGCGTGTAGCTGGTCACAGCTACCTGGTCTAGTTTTACTGTTTTGGTTGTTGCATAGCTCCAGTTTAATTCTCGGTTCTATGTACAACTATGGGGTTTTCTGGATTTTTGCTTTAATCATGATCAACCTCTCCATAGTTCTTGAGGGAAATACTCAACTGGTTTTTTGCATACTGATATGTTATGCTTGTAATCATGCAGCATCTTTGGGCTAGATTGACGAGGCCATGGCCTCGATGTAAATTATTTTTGTATTAATATATAAATAGCCATATTAAAAAAATAAATAAATAAAAATATGAAACTTATCAGCAAGAATGACTGCATAGGTGCCTAGTAAACACCTCAAAGATTTAAGTGTATTTCTATTTATGGCATCCATCAAGTTAGCTTGTCTCCCCACAAGTGCACACATTATGATTTTAGAAGATTTAAGGCCATATGTTCTATATTTCTTGTAGCCACAACAATCGTCTTTCAAAAAGGAATAGTATTCCCCAAATAATGAATTTATGTTACGAAAACATCATCTCTATAGGGATTCAGATAGATCCAAAATCATTTATTTAATATGATGTCATAATAGTCTCTTCTATAGATTTATGTTTCCTAAATTTTGGCTAGAAACAATATATGAAGGTTTCAATTGCTCCTTGTAGGTTATTTTGGCAATGATGAAGCAATTGTGTCAATTCTAGACACAAAAGGATGGCTGAAAAATGGGGATCTATGTTACATCAATGAGGAAGGATTTATCTTTGCAGCGGAAAAAACAAAGGATTTGATCAAGTACAATGCATTTGAGTGACCTTCTTATAGTAAATGAAAAACCAAAATATTGATCTTGTTAACAAAACTTATATTTTGTCAGATTTCTCTAATAGAATTGGACAAGTGTCTTTTCTCAAACACATATATTATTGATGTTGTTGTTATTTTGTGAGTTCCATTTACTGCTACTTTATATAGTATGCTTTTGACTTAATGGACTAATATCAGTAGTACATGATAAGGTGTTTTAAGACAATAGTTTGAGACAAATTAACACTTTGTCTCAACTTGTCCTTCTCCTAATTTTTATTTATTTTAATTAACATTTTTTTATTTTTTACATCTCCTTAGCGACATTTTGAGGGGAGTAGAACAAAGGCATATATACATTTTTTCGATAATAAAAGGAATCGATGAAGATAATGATATGATAATTCCTTGTCACTATATTGATTATCCATATCAGATGCTACATTTTATATCTACAAAAGAGAGAAATGAAGAGTAGCACAAACATTTCTACAAGTAATGCTAGGGGATTTATATGTCTATTTTAATTTCCCTCCACACAGAATGTTAGCCAAGGTTCGTAATCTTAGATCTACAAAACATCACGGTTATAGGTACGAATCTATTAAAGTATACATACTCTGTTCTAAAAATCAAACCAGTGATCTAATACAATCTTTCATTTGAGCACATTGTATTTAATAATAAAATCAACCTAATACACATTAAGGTCCAACTACTTGAAACTAAGATCTTTGTCTTAACTCTTATATTAGAAATCATTCAATTTATCTGATCAAACTTGTTGAAGTAAATAAACCTATTAATTTCCACTTAATAATACTAATTACCATAACTTAATGGATTGAATTAATCTAACAATATGCAGTGTTTATAGTACTAATATTATAGATTATTTAAATCTAATGTTATTGCTCAGAGCGAAGAACAAATAAACACTAAGAATAAACCTAACAATAATGTAACTAGCCTTAATCCTAATTTCAACCAGATATTAACTCGAATAACTCTAACAATGACTTAGCTCAAAATAACTTTCTTCGCTCACAATTTCAAATTAAGGTCCACAATCACACATTATCATAAAAATGCCTCGTTCAAACCCAACCTCTAATAATGCAATAAATTTAATTCTAGCTTTAATTTTGTAATCTATAATAAGCAAGTCTGGAAGCACCATTCAATTGAAAAATAAATAAAAAAATGGTAAATGAAAACTACAGTTATGGAATACTAAATCCAAACATAACTAACAAATACCAAACATTCAATATTAAATTTATAACTAAGTTGATTTGATAAAGCTTGTAGAGCATCAGTGGTGGGCCCTTGCCACGACCTATGTCAAGCTAATTTAAGTAGCAGTAAATTAAATTACTCACAAAACACCAAATATTAATGAATAGGAGTTGAAATACTATATTATGAAGTATTTAATAAAAAATATACATCATGATTCTGAACTCAAATAAAATGAGACACCTATGTTCTAGCATAAATGTTATGCTAAATTTCCTTCTTGTCTTTGTCTCTCTCTTTTCTAACCTATGACAAAATTGATGATCCCTTTTTAAAGGGATCATTTTATCAAAATATTTGACTTGAAATATACAAGAATAACACATAATAATTTAGTTGTGTCATATTAAGACAAAATCAGATATTTAGGATCATTTCTCTAGTTTATACAAATTGGTGCCCACGAGAATTGTTGTATGTTGTCAAATACAACTCAATGATTCCATAAAAGGATTAACATACCCCTAGAATTTCTGACATAACTTGAAATAACTATGGAAAGGTTCAAAGAATGTTGATCATTCTCAAGAGGAGTGTCAAAGCATACTATTGTCTTTCAAGTGAGTGATCTTAGTACCAAATTAAGTGCAGAATATAGTATTGAACAACTTCCTAGTACTGAACTGTCCATATGAGCGCTGAATCATGAAATAAACCTATCACAACTAGGGAGTTCATGTTTTCATACCAAGGTACCATAATAAATATACAAGAACATTTTAATGTTAGAAAAAAATATAAACTTAGCTTAATCATCTACTTAAATCAACCAAATATTCATGAAAATGATCCTAATTCATGATCCTTTACCTCTATTCATATTTTTACCATGGGACAAAAAAAACCACAGTTATAGATACAAAAAAGGATGAAAATGAGGGAAACATTTGTGGAATATGGTGCAATAAGGTATCAAAAGGAGGCCAAAAGCAAGTCTCAACATCTCCGGCATGCTAATGAAATTTGATGCACTCATGTGATCAACATAATTTATTCTGTCTGTCAAAATTTTGGTATTGACCACTCCTCATATGTTGTTTCCACTAACTAATATTTCTAGGCCACGACCATTCATTCTTTCTTTTTTTTAAACCCTTTGAATCCCATCATAGGTAGTGTACCTTCGACTGGGCTTCAACTGCCTTACCTTGCACCTGAGGAATTTTTTGTTTCTTTCAGTCAACCTATAATTTTATGCATTCAGGATTACTTTTTGAGCCTTGTATAGTTCATTTTCTCCTCTCATATGCATATATATGAATTTATAGTTATGGTACTTTTCTTTTCTCTTGAGATTTTTCCTCTACAACCTATCGATTTGAGACTATATCTCTCTCTCGACAAAATTAAGGACATTTTTAGAGGGAAAAAATTCTCTCGTAATGCAAATATCTCATAAGATAAATTTTCTTTGACCTCACTTCTCATGGTTTAATCTTTGTCCCTAATAATCCGTACTTAGATATATAATCAAGACGAGAATTACTTTAAAATTCAGAAAATTATCAAGAATTCCTTCCTCTCCTAGTGATACCTTCTTTGCAATATAATGTTCTTTCATGCTAACATGTGGCTCTTTCTCTAAAGACAATGAAACAGACACCCTCCCTAGAGGTTGAGTGCTATGTGCGGGATTTAGTTGACACATCATCCTACAAGTAAGTCTCTTTCATTGCTATAGAGTTTGAGTCAAATATTGATTCACAGCATATTCAGGTTGCTCTAGTTATAGAATGGAATATTTTTCCTTGTCACTTTTCGTCTTTCCAATCTCTCTTACTAACCAATTTCTTCTTCTTATCCTTTTTGGTGTGGCCCTTTTGTTGTTGAGCTAACTTCTTCCTTTGTGTAGGGGTTCTCATTCTAGTTTTAACTTTTGGGGTTTATTCTTGATCGGCTCCTCCTTTTTTTTCGATGATTTCACTTCATCCTTTAAATTGTGATGCTTCAACCATTCTACTATAGGTTTTTGTATTTTTTCTGATTCCATGACTAGGGCTTGCTTATTCAGATCAGTGTTAGGGTTTTCTTTTGTTTGATGTTCTTAATATTCCCCTAAACATTACTAGCAACCTCTTCTCCTTCCACTAATTTCACTAGAAACTCGTGATGGGTCTCAGGACCTTTTATTAATTTTATGGGAGTAAGGATTCTACGTTTTACCATGATTTGATAAGTTTCCCCTAGAAAGTTTCCCTCCAAGAATTGTGCCCAAGTGTCCTCTTGATTCCCTAATTCATATAAAATTACTATTTTAATAAGGTCGTAGTGGAAAAGTCAAGTTTTTGGATTTTTATGAGACGATTGAACATTTTTCATGACTTTTTGCATGCTTTTCCCTAAGAGGAATGGAAAATTTATATCATGATCATATGTAAAATGCAAAATAAACCTCATATAGTAAATAAAAGTGAATTCATATCATCTCTCACATGTTAAGTAGGTCTACAATATGGTAAACCATGGATGACATTCCTCTGCAATGTAGCTTCTAGGAATGCCCATAGTCTAGTCAACATTTTTATACTCAACCTTCAAAAATTTCTCACATTTATGATTCTCCACTAAATTTCCCTTCAAGTATTTCTCTCCATTTGTAGGTAAGCCAATTTCTTCCAACACTAGTGCTTCTATGAGCTCAAATTGCATGTCTCTTATTTTCGCAGAGGTATCGTTCAGTTTTTGTGCAAATTCTAGAGCGACGCTATCATTGTGCCCTTGAAACTTGTGTAAAAATTTAATCCATCCCTTATCCTCAAATTTGGCCTTGCATGGCCCATACTTTAGCCTGATATTGAACTGTGAGAATGTAGGTGTATGACGTTTGGCTCCAATGGAAATGACAAACGTATCTCATAATAAGAAAAGGGTTACGAACAATAGAAATGTGTGAATAGTGATAGGATTACATGTATTCAAGAGGGTGTAAGGGTTAATAAGAGTGCAATTTGAGTATTAACCAAATTGCATCCATTACGAATAATAATGAGGCAAGTGCCAACCCTTATGATGACTCGGGAATGGTTATCACTTCAAGCAAGAATGATGAGGGATCATTGGGGGAAAATGGGGTAGGAGAGAATATTCTTAAATTGAAAGGAGGAAATTTTCAAAAATAACAAAAGTATAGACATTTCAGAGTTTGGAGCATAATGTGTGCTATGATTACAATAAATGGAGACTAAGAAATTATTTTATAAACCCATAACCAAATTCCTTGTGTCAATTCAAACAAATGAAAAAAACTAATTCATACATATGAAAAATTGTATAATGTTTTTTAGGGACTCATGACTGAAATTTATGAAGTACTCCTAGCTATTTCAAAATGAAAATGACTATCACATAATATGAATGAATTAGTAGTCTGACTAGTTTTTACACTGGATTTTTGTACCACATTAAGGCACTAGATTTTTGTACTAAAGTTTTGTATTGGAGGATCAAAATTGACATGTTGAAGTTTGTCTTGTACTTAGGTTCAATCTAAAATTGTGTTTATATACATTAACCCTAAATTGATTTGATACTAGAGATGGTTTCATTAGGAGTATGATATTGGTTTACACTGGAACAAAAGTCTGGAACTGTGACCATAAATTTTTCCATAACTATTTCAGAATTAGATACAAGCTAACAAAAACTTGATAATTTTGAATTGACAAGAAATATACTGCTTCACGGTGACCTTTGGTGCCACTATTCCATGGATCTTTATCCAAGTCTATAATAGTTATTTCCTGGTTGGTGTTTCAATCTTGAAGAGTTTGAGACACCAAAGAAGACTTCACAAGTTTCATTTCTGTATGCATTATACCAATCCCTAAGAAAAAATAGCTCTTTACTTGGCATATCCCTAGCTACCATTGTCCCATCCAAGTTTAACGAGGTTGGGTTAGTCTCTTCTCAGAGCCGTCATTTTTAGAGTGTGTGAAGAACTCAAAGTAGTCTATAGGGGATCTCTTTTCTTTAAGTATTTTACCAAGCCTAGAAAAGAGTAATTATTTATGTGGAAGATCCCATTAATTTTAATAAGCTTGGATTAGACTATTATCAATGTATTTATTTTTAGAGAGTCTAAAGATACTCAAAGAAGACTCCATGGGTGTCCTTTGCCATAAATGAGTTTTCATGTCCGGATAAAGGAATAAACTTACAGTTGATCAATTTCGTCTTTATTCTATGTGGGCCTAAGGAGGAAGGTAG
Source organism: Pinus taeda (assembly GCA_000404065.3). Taxonomy (NCBI): domain Eukaryota; kingdom Viridiplantae; phylum Streptophyta; class Pinopsida; order Pinales; family Pinaceae; genus Pinus; species Pinus taeda. The sequence goes on along the minus strand of APFE030500873.1, from coordinate 102,393 downwards.
AAGTAAGGTTATTTTTATTGATACTTTATATATATAGATATATATAAGTAGATACTATAAAAATTATAAGAGTTCATCTTGAAGAGACAACAAGAGTTGGGCCTTATTTATTTATCAATTCCATCTACGGGATTTCCAGGAAAACTTGTAAAAATTGTTTTTTGGAAATTTATCGGTGATAAATCTTCAATCTGTGTATATTTACCACAAAGGTAGTCTAATCATCATAAATGATCTTAATTTTGACTTGGCCATTGTCAAAATCTTCCTCCACTTCATAGGGCGCTAGCCATCTAGCTGAAAATTTCTGTTTAAAGTGTTTGGACTTATTATCATACAATAATCCCAAGTCTCTTGGTTGGAAACTTTTCTTTTTGATAAGCCTTTCATGCAAGTGGGACCCCTAATCTTGCACCAATATAGTCTTTTGGAGAGAATTCTTCCTAATCGCATCAAGTTTGTTCAGCTGCGACAACCTCTGTTTTTTAGGTTCATTCAAATCAATCCGTAATTGAACAATAGTTTGAGAGTTTTTCACCTGAAATTTAGTGGGTAGCAACACCTTCTTCCCATACACCAGTTCATATGGATTATATCCAGTGACATTCCTCCATGTTATTCTATAGGCCTGCAATACTTATGGTAACCTATTATCCCACTCTCCTCGATGTCGTTGAATTGTTTTAGTAAGAATAGACTTCAAGACTTTATTGGTATATTTTACCTGACCATTAGCCTAATAATGGTATTGTGTAGGCTTTCGATGCTTGATTTGGTATTGTTTAGTGATAAATGTTACTAGCTTGGAAGTAGATTGTCTCCCCTATTCAGTGACAATCTCCCTAGGTACTCCAAAACGAGTGAATATGTCTTCAAGGAGAGAATCAAAAACATATTTTTCACTAATGGAATATAAAGCTTTGGCTTCTACCATTTTGTCACATAATCAATGTAGACTAGGATATATCTCTTCTTTCGAGACATAGGAGAAATAATCCCAACAAAATTTAATGCCCACTTCTCAAAAGGTTCAACTGATACCTGGGTTTGAAGAGGAATCTTGTCACTTGAAATTGATCATCCCATTCTCTGGAAAGCGTCAAATTTGGTAACAAAGTTCTTATCATCCTTAAAATGGGTGGGCCAATAATATGCCACATGAAACACTTTGTAAGTTGTCCTTTTATCAAAAAAATTCCCACCAAATGGCTCATTATGGAAAGCTTTGAAGACATCATACATCTCATCTTCAAGCATCCATATCCTCATAGCTAAATCTGATCCTATGTTTTACATATCTCCTTTATCCATGGATAGTTAGTACTGAATTGAAAAATCCTATGTTTTTCCCTGGTAGATAAAGTATGTGGCAACTTACCTAACACCAATTAATTAGCCACATCAACAAAGCAAGGAGTATGAGTGGAGATGGAAAACAGATTCTCATCAAGAAAGTCATGTAGAACTGGGGAAGCATCTTGTGAAATGTTCATTTTGAATAAAAATTCTGAAACTGAATTGTCTCTTCAAAGCCTATTAATCATAGTAATGTTAAATTTCTGAAGTAATAGTAACCATGTCATAATTAAACCATTTGTAATAGGTTTATTCATAAGAAATATAATAGTTGAATGATTAGTATGGACAAAATTTTCATAACATGTAATATAATTCATGAATTTGTTAATGGCATGGAATACTCCTTACAATTCCTTTTCAGTGAAAGTGTAATTCAATTATGTCAATGAGATATTTTTCTAACAAAATAAATAACATAAGGAACTTGATTCTCTCTCTGACTCGACACATATCCAAAGGTTGTGTCTGATGCATCAGTGCAAATATGAAAAGGGAGGGAGCAGTTGTGCCCCCTAAATACTGGTGCAGTTGATAGCCTATCCTTTAGTACCTGAAAATAATTTTGATAGTCAATATCCCATGGAAAATCAACATCTTTAGCTACTGAATTGAACATAGGAGCAACAGGTCTAGTAAAATTTTCAATGAATATTATGTAATACTCTGTGTGCCTTAAAAAGCTTCTTACATATTTTTGTGAAGTTGAAATGGGATTTATGAAATTACCTCAATTTTTTCATGGTCAACCTTTATTCTAGTTTGTAATACATGATGGACACGTATAATCCCTTTAGTTTGCATCGTTTTTCACTTTGCATTACTGAGAGCTCAATGCGTTTCTTGAGAGTGAATAAAAAACTTTTCTAAAGTTTCCAAAGTATCCTGAAAAGCATTTCCATATATTAAAAATTTATCCATGTAGACCTCTAAACAACCATGTATAAGGTTAGCAAGAATGACTAAGACAATCCTATAAAAAGTGGCTAAAGTGTTTCATAAGATGAAAGGAAGAAATCAGTAGGCATAGGTTCCCCAAGGGTAGGTGAAATTAGTTTTCTCTTTATCTTATCAGAATCTTTAGATCTGATTATAGCCACTGTACCTATCTAAAAAGGAAAAATACTTCTTCCCGGACAAGATATCCAGTACCAGGTCAATAAAAGGCAAGGGAAAGTAATCTCTTAAGGTTGCTTTATTCAACTCCATGTAGTCAACACATATACTCCATTTCCCATTTTTCTTTGGAGAAATTACCAAGGGAGATATCCATTTGCTGTCGAAAATGGGATATATAAAAATTTCACTCAACAGGTTTTTAAGTTCCTTATTAACAAATTCATTAAGGATTGGATTCATTCTTTTTTGTGGTTGTCTTACAGGTTTGATTTATTCATTAGCGTAAATGTGATGGATTCACATGTCAGGATTGATGTAGGAGAATTCAACCCAAGAGAGAATCATTGTATTTTAGTAGACATATGGGGTCATGTATTCTAAGGAAGTTGGATTCCTAAGTGATGAATTAATGTAACATTTAGGCTTTTGAGTGCATAGAATAATAATTAATTAGATAATATGAGATATTTTGTAAACGATCTCAAATAAAGGAGAACATGAGTGGCTAGTAATGAAAACACAATTAGAAGTAATTTATTACTCTTAAAATAGTTCATGATTCGAGAAACTAGAGAGAGTTCTTAGGAATCAAATGAAGTTAGAAGTGGATATAGAGGATAGACGACATTTAGCGGTCATTTTAGTAGATCTAGGATTTGAACCAGAATTAGTTCAATAGAGCCTTTCTGGTATAAATGTAAGCCTACTAGAATAGTAAAGGGAGGAGGCCACGATATTGAAGAAAAGGTCTATGTGAGACAGAGAAGACTCAAGTGTAATCATTTGTTTATATATATATATATACAAAGATTTATTCCTGACTATGTCAATGTGCATAAAACAAGGATTTCATGAATGGATTTCTTATGTATTCGTAGGTTCTGTAACAGTGTTGTAGGTAGAATTCTAAAGGTCACGCAGAGGAGAAGAATGATTCAGATGAATCATAAAGGGATCACTGAATTCAAGTGAAGAGACAGAGTGTAGCTTTGGAGAGAAGTTGTGAAGCAAGAATTTGCTAAGGAGTTCAACTTAGAGGATGTTGAGTAGTGGAAAGTAGAAGGTGGAGTTATGAAGAAATGCACAAGAGAAGAGTGATTCAGAGGACCATAATGGGTCATTCAATCCATTAAATGGATTAAAGCCAAGCTCAGGAGGAATCACACAGTAAAACTGCAGAAAGGCTGAAACCTTTGAAGAAGTGCAAAACCATAGAAGAACTAAAGACTTAGCATAAAAACTAAGTAAAAAGGAGGAGCCAAGGAGTAAAGTGTCAATGCTCAACAGCCATTGGATATGGAAGATCAATGGTTCATATCATGTCGCTAAGGAGAAAAGCAAAATATCGTATCGATGGAGCTTATTACATAGTTTAAGTCCCGCAAGTGAAAATTCCAACTTATACTAGGAATCAGTGCAAAACACGGTCAAATTTGAAATCTGCACTTGAAAAGTTATAAAAGTTTGCCTATAAGCTTATTGGGTTTGGAGGAATAATCGGATCATTGCTTTGAAGTGGAAGGGGTCAGACCAGAGAGGAGAGAAATTGCGATAATGCGATGGATCTTCGACCGTTGGATCAAGAGTCTAGATCGACAGGCCAGATCTAATCACTAATCACATATCGAAGTAGTCAAGGGTCAGTGCGATGGAATGTTGATAGGCCGATCAGCGATGTGCCAGTAGCCGTTGGATCAGTGAATGAAATGGACGACAGAGATTGAGTAGGAGATCGGACTTTGAGAGGAATATCTATCGAAAGAAAGTGAAAGATACAGACCCAATGAAGTTTATAGTGGCGGGTCTATAAGATTTGAAATCTGGTTATTCCTGCTGGAGCGGGTTTTCCTATTATTCCTTTATATTGTGATAGTTATAAGGTTTTCATGTATGTATGACCCGTGGAGGAGCCATATCTGATTGCGATAAAAACATTCCTCGAGAATGGTGTAGGTTCCATGCCAAAGCGGAGAATGGTATGGTTTGCATATGTTTTCTTGTGCAAATGGTTTATAAGGAAAATAGCACCGATGGGAGAATTTATGCGAGAAACATATATTAACCAAGGTTTAACTGAGGGAAAAGTTATATATATGTGGCTGATGGGTTAATAATCGTTAAGAGGAGTTTTATCTCCTGATAGGGAGGAATTAATGGAAGGCTTTAATAAAAGGATAAATCAAGGTTATGAGGATGTAAATAGTCCCGATGGGAGGTTTAAGTGGGGTGATTGAGTTCCGATATAAAGGAAATGATAGAGGAGGGCCTTAACCATTAGAGATGGAAGATTTGACTCCTTTATGAGTTAAATACCTAGGACAGATGTGTTTATGCATACTGTGGATAAGTGTTGGGGGAACCCTGCATCATAGGGAGTAAACAAAGCAAAAGTTGGAACAAGAGCAAAAGAATAAGAAAAAGTAAACCAACCGCTACAAAGTGGAAGTAACTAGTAGCAATTTGAAGAATTAGTGGACAACAGCAACAACCTAAAGCAAAGAGAAAGAGGAATAAATAAGTGGCAGAGTATGGACCACGCCAAAGATGTGCTAGAAAGAGAAATTGAAGAATTGTGCTAGTTGATGATGAAAGAGGCCATAGGGAGGAAAATGGTAGCAAAAAGAAGAATGATCAATCAGAGCATGAACATGATTGAAAAAAAGAATAAGATGGAATAGAAGACAACAGAAGCGCAACAACAGCAAAGGAACAAGACATTTGGATAGTAACAAAACAAAGTGTGGGATCGAGGAAGACAAAGATTAGAAGACACATGATCAGGAGATCATGAATATTTTCTACTTTGGGAGTCCGATGCAGTAGCATTCAACCCAATAGAAAATCATTCTATTTTAGTAGACATAGGGGGTCATCTATTTTAGGGAATTTGAATTCCTAAGTGATGAATTAAAGTAACATTTAGTATTTTGAGTGCATATAATAGGAATTAATTAGATAATGTGAGATATCTTGTAAATGCTCTCGAATAAAGGAGAACGTGAGTGGTTAGTAATGACAAAAGAATTAGAAGTCAATTATAACTCTTAAAGCAGTCCATGATTCGAGGAACTAGAGAGAGTTATTAGGAATTAAATGAAGTTAGAAGTGGACATAGAAGATAGAGGAAATTTAGGAGTCAGTTTAGTAGATCTAGGATTTGAACCATAATTAGTTCAACAGAGCCTTTATGGTATAAATGTAAGCCTATGGGTAGATTGAAGGGAGGAGGCCATGATATTGAAGAATAGTCTTGTGTGAGATAGAGAAGTCTCAAATGTAATCATTTGTTTATATATATATATATATATATTACTCACTGTGTCAGTGTGCGTGAAACAAGTATTTCATGAATGAATTTATGATGAATTCATAGCTTCTGTAACAGGGTTGCAGGCAGAGTTGTAAACATCATGAAGAGGAGAAAAATGAGTCAGATGAATCATAAATAGATCATTGGATCCAACTGAAGAGACAAAGTGTAGCTTTGGAGAGAAGTTGAGAAGCAAGAATTTTCTAAGGAGTTCAACTTAGAGGAAGTTGAGCAGTGGAAAGTACAAGGCGGAGTTCTAAAGAACTACACAAGAGAAGAGCGATTCAGAGGACCATATTTGGTCATTCAATACATTAAAGGGATTAAAGCCAAGTTTAGGAGGAATCGCATAGTAAAACAACAGAAAGGCCAAACCTTTGAAGAAGAGAAAAACCACAGAAGAACTGAAGACTTAGTGTAAAAACTAAGTAAAAAGGAGCAGCGAAGGAGTAAAGTGTTAGTGCTCAATAGTCGTTGGATTTGGAAGATCAACGGTTCAAATGATGTCACTGAGGAGAAAATCAAAATATCACATTGGTAGAGTTTATTACACAATTTAAGTCCCGCAAGTGAAAATCCTGACTTACACTAGGAATCAGCGCAAAACACAGTCGGATTTGAAATCTAAACTTGAAAACTTATAAAAGTTGGCCTATAACCTTATTAGGTCTGAAGGACTGATTGGATCGATGTCTTGGAGTGGAAGGGGTCCGACCATGGAGGAGAGCTATTGTGATAATGCGATGGATCCTGGACCGTGGGATCGAGGGTCCATATCTGATTCAGACTTAAATAGGAATGCAACAAATTACAAAGATAACCATAAAAACAGATATGTAGTGGAAATAATACTCCATTTCATTAATGTAAAAATACTGAAATATGCTTACAAACAGTAATGGAAATAAACCAGCTAAGGCGATGATAGCTTATCTCTTAGAAGAGATGTGGTGGCTACATGCCTCTTAACTGTGTTACAATGAGGCTCGAAGGCCTATTTATTATTGAGAAACAATGGAAAACCCTTCACATCCTGAAACCTAACCCTAGAAGATGAAACGCCAAATTGTGGGCCCTATTTGGGTAAATCGGTACATGCATTTCCCATGGTCATAACTTTGGCATACGATATCCGTTTGATGCGTACAATAGCTCGTTAGAAAGATCTATTCGAGCAATACTAGATTTCCAAAAAAAACATTGTTTAGGGCCTCAAAGTGGCTCTAGAAGTTCAGCACCTGAAAAACTACTAAAAATAGTAAACTGTGCTACAATTTAGGAAACTGAAAAGACTGAAAGAGACAATTGTGGCAGTCCAAATGGGATAGGTGGGTGGCCACCAACATCCACCTGGATCATTCATCCCCCCTTAGGAAGCAATGGTCCCCATTGCATTGAATTCCTCCCTGAGATGAGGAAGCTTCTGCCAAGTTGGGTCTCTGGTGAGCTATTCTGTAATCTCTGATGTGTCCAAAAATGGTGGGAAGCATGGTCGACGATGTTCCAAATTAAATGCTTGGTGCAACTGAAGGAATGGAGGAATATTTTTCTTCAATGAATTGTTGCATGTATCCTTGGTACTGGTGTAAGGACCATGTCAGAGTGGTCTGAGTTTTTGATGGGTTCTAGTAAGGCGCTCTCTCTGTAGATGTAACAAGACTTTATTGCCCACCTGAAACTTGTGTGGCACCCTTGTAAGTGAGGAGTAGTGGTTCCTGTGTTCTTTCATGACCATATCCCTCTGTTGTTGCTACTGCATGGAGGAACTGTTACACTGAAATTTGTCACCATGACTATCTACAGTTAATATGGCTCCATCAATAGTCACATTATCCTCCTTGTCAAGCCTCATACCTCTGCTCTTCATGTCAAACTTCAAAAAGAGAGAAAGTCACTTAAAAACATGTTTATCTCTGGGTACGCAGGTTCTCTCTACCTTGCCTGTGTGTACGCATCCCAAACACATTGTACCTGCGTACTTGTACGCTCTTTAAGCCAAAGGATGGGTGCGTACCCCTGGAAAGGTCAAAAGGTGCGAGTTTCATCTTTAAAAAGTTACTTGTGGTCACTTCTAGAGCCTTCTAGAAGAGTGTTTGATGTGTATTGAGCGCCTCTAGATGGTTCATGCACTCCTATGATAGAGGAACTTATCTCATCAAGAGAGGAGCTACCCCATCCAAAAGAGGGAGTATCCCATTGATGTTGGAACTGAATAACTTCCTCTAGAATACTATAAATACAGGCATTGGGCCAGAGGAGGAGGAGGTTGAAAGCTGAACATTCCAAAGGGTAAATGCTGCTGGAATTAGGACTTCCATTGTTAACTTGTGAGGAGAGATTACCATCCTTTCTTGTTGCCATATTGGGAGTGGGTGAGCTTGTCAAAGTAGAGGAAATCTCTTGTTGGACCCTGGGGGGAGCTCGCACAACACCAAGGTTCAGGTTGTAATGGCTCCTTTTTTGTTTCCTTAATACAAATAAGTCCATTCTTCTCAATGATTTGTTGTTAATGAATTATTTCATGTACTCCTTGGTCTATGTGATGGATATGCTTTGTTTTATGAAATATTCAGGTGTTATGTAATCGTTTGCTTTGTTAGTGTATGCAGGTCTTAAAGTGAAGGAGGAGCTCATCTGGATCAGCAAGGCTGGACTGCTACAACAA
>APFE030500873.1:63316-84686 GCA_000404065.3 Pinus taeda | reverse complement strand
TGCATGAACCACCTTGGAGCGAACAATCCACATCAAAATTCCTTCTAGAAACATCTAGAATTAACCCAAAGTGAGTTTTTTAGAATAAACTTGTGCCTTTTTTTACTTTTACAGGGGTACGCACCCACCCCTTTACAAACAAAGCATGCAGATACGCAGGTAATATGAACAAAGAGTACAGGCTCATAGGAAAAAGTGAGAGAAAGTGCGGAACCAGAGTTTTATTGATTTTCAATGTCTTTCTCTCATTTTCAAAGCTTGACATGAAGAGCTAAGGTCTGAGACTTGCTTAGGAGGCTAGTATAAGTGATGATGGACCCATACTGACTACAAATAGTCATGGTGACGATATTTTTGTGTAACAATGAGTTTATGGAACTTAGAGGCATTTCCCAAATTTGGTTCAACATCACTACCACATAATTTCTGAAAGTTAAGCTCCATCAAGGTAGTCACAGGCTTGCAGTTCACCATTCCAAATCCAGAATCCAACTCCCTCTTACTTTTTCAAATGAGAGGGTTTGCACCTTCAGAAAGAGGTCGTCCTCATAAGGTGCCAGTATGAGAGGTCTATCATCCACAACCTTCAAGCAATGGTTTGGATTGGCTTCACTCCTAGTGAATCTCAGCTTCATCAGGCATCTATCAATCCTCTCATATTAAGCCTGGGGTGTTAGCTTCAAGCCATAGAGGGCTTTTTTCCACCTGCATACATGAGATTCCCAATCTTGAATCTCAAACCCCTCATGTTGTTCCAAACCTGTGGACCTGCTACATGAGGGGAATGGTCCCCTTGTAAGATGTTCCTTCAGTACATCTCAGACATGTACCTTCATGCTCTTCTTGAATTCGAGCACCCCTACCACCATCTGACTCACAGCGGGTAGGGCCCCATAATAAGCAGACCTCTAGTGCTATAGATGAGATGTGTCAACTAACATGGTCACCAATGGACCATCCTATAACTTGATACAAATTGCCAACCCTAAAATCAAAAGCATCTTTGAAAATTCCATTTTCAAACACGTACCTTTCCATTGATGAATGTCATCTTGAAACCTTTGATTTCCATTGCCAAAATGGATACCAGGTTCTTCTTGCGATCAGGTACATAAAAGAGATTCTTGTAAATGAATAGAGTTACCCTCATTCAATTGAGGGGTAATATTCCTAGACCCTTTCCGGGATAGGTGGCATCAACTGCAAGTATAATCCCACGATTGTTTCCATCTCTACCAAATTAGAGAGAGCACCCTTCTATCCGATGAAGTGCCTTGAAGCACTAAAATCAATAAGCCATATTCCCAAAGAGTCTGAAGGAGAGGGCCAATACAAGATAACAAAATTTGATCCTTCATACCTGGGGTTTCTTGCTTTCTTTGAAGAGTCGGTTGTTTCCTTGATGGCCTGCATTATTTGTCATTCCTCTGACCATTGAAGATGTCCTTGGAATGATTGTTATCATCATCAAGTGATGTGTCCGTACCATTTACACACTCCTTTATATAATGGCTGAACTTATTACAAACAAGGTATTTTCCTTTCCTTCCATCCTTAGATTCGGACTTTCCATTGAAGTGATCTTTAGGTAGGCCATCAGAAGCTTTTGTTACGCCATTCTGATAATGTTCTCTTCTTCGACTTCACCCTTGGTGAATTTGAAGAGGGATGAGGAATCCATTGATCCTTTTGTCCTTTCCCAACTGTCTTTGGTGATTTCTCTTTCACTCTTGCTTGGGTTTTGTCTTCACCTCACCTCTGATACCATGTTAATTTTAAGTATGTTCTATGCTTAGAGCAATTTGTTTCCATTTTCACAGTTAGCTCAATATCTTTCTCAGATTAACAATCATATCAGCATTAAAGTAAATTGCAGGTAGAACATAAACATAGATCACAGAAGACAAGCCAAGACAAGAGGACACAAGATGTGGCACTAGCCAGGGACAAACCCCAATGTGGGGAAACCCTTGATCAATTCTTCTTATATGTTCTTCAATAGTTCAACAGAGAGAGAGAGAGAGTACATTTACAACAGAAGTCAACACTTTGACTTATCTAAATAAGAGCATAGATCATGTCTAAGTAGATGATACATGAGGTAGTTGAACTCAGTTGAAGACACACTGCTTCAATTTATTTTCCTAGGTGACTCCATCATCATGCTACACCTATCATTGTGTTACTCCTCATCATTATGCCACACCTCACTATGCTGCACCATGTTGCACCCATCATAACTATGCTGCATCTCATCATGCTTCATCAATCATGATTGTACCCATCACTGTACTGCATCATGTACCATCATTTTCCATTGTTGCATGGTGTTTGCCATACAATCCCATGTGCTTGCTACAACATGCTTGCCACCATGTGCTTACTGCACCTTGCTTACCATACTACTATTTCATTGTAAGCATGCCTTTGCTGCTATCCCATTGTTACATTGTTGTCCCATGCCATCATTGTAACATTGTTGCTGTCATTGCTAGCATGTTGCCGGTGCATCTTGCTTACTGTATTGCTGTCCCAATTGGCTATTGTTGTTGTCCCATCAAAACTGTTATAATAATTGTGCCATGACATAACTATTGTCCCAATTGTGTTGTTGTTGTCCCATCAATTGTGCCATGCCATAACTACTGTTTATACTATGACTAGTTAGAGCATCTGGTCATGCTGCAACAACCCTTAACTATACACCAAAATGGCTCTTAATCTTTGTGGCCCTACTAAAGAAGAGTCCTCCACATACGTGTTGTTGTTTTGGGCACAAATCTGACCCAAAATCTCTCGACGTTGTCCCTGTTTTGAAGTGGTTAGGTCTGTGGCCTACCACAGTCCCACGTTGTCACCTACAACCCACTCAAAATAGACTTCCCTTACCTTTTCACCACCCCAAACAGTTCTGCATTCACCCTTCTTCAACTCGGCCTCGAAGCTCAGCTCCTCGGTCTAACGAAAACTCGGTTAGCCTTGAAATAGACCTTAACTCCCTCATTGCCTTGGCCTTTTCTTGCTGCCCTTTCTTGTACCTAAGACACCTCAATAGACCTATGACTAGGGTTTGAACAGACCCGTGGTTAGGGTTGGGTAGACCTGTGGTTATGGCAAATTAGATCTACGTGAGTAGGGCCTCCTCCATCGTGTGATTTCTCCATCCTAGTATTGCGCCTAGGTTCCTTTAGGCAGTGCATAGAAGTAGGGTCTCCTCCATTGAGTTGCTACTAGATCATCCTCCTTAGGATTGCGTTAGGGCATCCTCCTTAGGACTGCATCTAGGGCCTCATACTAGGGCTCCTTACCTTCTGCGTTTTAGGGCTTCCTCTCTTGGATTTATCTTCCACTAAAACCCAGAACAAGTGGAGAGAAATCAAGAGTGAAATGTGTGTAGAAATGATTATAAAGTCACCTCCTTTTATACTAAAACGTGGAGCACATGTGTGGGTTATTTGGTTGCTAGCCGACCTTGACGAATTGTCTTATAAAACAAATAAATTCATAACTCCATGAATACTTATTAGAATCAGATGATATTTAGATCAATCCTACACCTCTTAATGAGAGTGATCCAAGAAAAATATCAGCTGCCATAAATAAGATGACCCACATGGAGTTTGGCCCTAGTTGCCAATTTTAACATTTAAGGTATCCAACACATCAAAGTAGTGAACTGTATGGCATTTCACTGAATTCTAGTTACTGCTAGTTTTATAACAAAGCCAACTTATTGCGAGTTATTGTTGCTTTCTTACCAAAGCATTGATACCTAAAACATCAAGCAAATTCCTTAATAGGTAATGTCATTTTCATAGAAGTCTATTGGCAACCTCAAAACCTTTGCAAAGTATCTTTCAGGAAAGAAAATGCATTTGATAACAATTTGTAGTGACTCTACGAAGTCTTCTGGACATACATGATATGCTTGTCTCACCGACCACAACTCAGTTGAAAATCGAGCACAAGAGATTTCCAGAAGTGACTTGTTCTGTGGACTCCACTTCTTTATCAATTAATGGGCTTGTTGACCACTACGTGTCAACTACTCATAGCAGTACACCCCCTTTTTTGCAAAAGGGATAGCACTTGATTGACATGTCCGTGCCATTCGACAGTCATTGTCGACTTGATCTTGTTATGTTGTAAACCCAGTTTGCATGTGTAAATTGTAAATAATTTTAGCATATATGAGTCATGTATGTAAACTGCCTAGGAAAACCTAATTTTCTAGTGATAATCTACATTTCGGAAGGTTTTTTGTCTCACCGATCCATGATTGGTAGAGTTTTCCTTCAGCCTAACCCCAAAGCTGGAATGAATTTTGTCATTAAAACCTTAGGGGAATCTTAGTGTGCTTCGAGTCTATGTAAAAGTAATTTGAAAATAATTCTAACTATTTGGTTAGATTATTACAAATTACTTGATCTGCTAGATTATATTTGTGTCGCAGAACTGGGTGGTCTATGAGGGTCTATGTCAAATGGGTTTTCCCCCTTGAGATATAAAATTGTAAAAGTCATGATGTAAAGTGTCTTGAGGGTTAGAAAATGCTTTATCCCCTCATAAGTCCTAAGCCCTAGGACCTAGGTGATTTTTCCAAATGCTAAGTTCGAGGATTCCAAAAATAAAATATAAATATAAATAATAATAATAATAATAATAATTAAATTAATTAAAAAAAAAATAAAATTAAAATTAAATTTAAAAATTTGAAAAATAACATAAAATAATAAAATAATAATAAGTCAAAGTTTTGAGTAAATAAATGTAGAATTTTAATTTTTTAATATATTAAAATGCATTTAAAAATTCGACGGATGAGATTAAAAGAGATTTTGATCCTCATCGACGATCGAGATCGTTTTGACATGGATCGCTCGAACTAGCCGTTGGGAAATTTTCCTTTAAATAGGGTGTCAGGGGTCATTTTAGATCATTTGATCTTAGATTCGTGTGCTAAAGAAAGGTCTCTTGTAGTCATTTTTTGTGCAATAAAGAAAGACTTTGGGGTTGAAAATCTTGTTGGTGTTACTCTTCTGGAAGTGTTGTAAGATGTTTTGTTTTTCTGCATAATTTTATTTTCAACCATTGATGATATCTTAACAAAGATTGATTTAGGCACAAGTATTTTGTTTGATTTTTGGGGTTTGAATGATAGTTTAATTTCTAAAATATAATGGCAGGTATCTCCATTTGATCTGAATTTCACTGTTGTTTTCTCCCTCTATGTTAATGGTTGATTTACACTATGCAGGATATCCTTAATTTTGAGTTTACCCGGTGTTAGGGGAAGTTCTCAGCTGAACCAACCAACTCTCGGATTGCATTTTCTGAAAGAGGCCAACCAATTTTAATCCCGGGTTTATCATTAGAATTTTTGTTGCAGATGCATGAAGGGTTTTTTGAAGCACCTCACATTAAGTTTAAAATTCTGAAAATATTTCTGTGGTGTAATGATAAAACTGGCTACTTAGAGTCGTTAATCTGTAAATACTGTAATTATTTAGCTGATTTAGGGTTTTCAGTTTTGTTTCATGCACATATTATTTTTGGGTGTTCTGTTTTTTTCCATTGCAAGTTGTAGGTACAGGTTTTGAGAAAATTTTCAGGGTTTCCATCAGAGAATCTAGAGCAGGAAAGATTTAAAATTTCAATCAAGTTTTTGGGCTACGGGTTTGCTACATGCATTTTCATTTTTCACTGTTACCTGGGGTTTCATTTTAAAAAATACGAAGTACATGTGTGAAATTTGATTTTTGGAATTCGAATATTTTTCTGAGGGTTTCAGGATTGTTTTTATCATTCTGGCAGATTTAGAAATTTTTTCTTGTTGCTGTAGCCACCACCAAATCCTTGCGTCCATTGCTGCCATAGCTCCAGCTCCCCTTCGCTGCACCGAAACCTGCAAACAAATCCTATCCATCCTCGCAGCTTTATCCAAACCCCATTATGTTGTCCATCCTCGCTCTCCACGCAAGCCTGTAAGTGAACTATCAAATGCAGTTTTAAATCATCATCTGTCTCCTTCACACTGCCACCATTGGACTCCCTTAGACCTGTATGCACACGCAGCAAAAACACTTCAAATTTTTTTATCGTTGCTCCCTCACTGCTATCCAGGCCTGCAATCTGCATTCCCTTGTTGCTCACGTTGCAGCTACCTCTCCACACTGCCAGAAATCAACGATTTTTTTTTCTTTGCTGCTGCCATCATACCTGCAAACACAAAGAAAACTGCAGTCCCATCAAACCACCTGCAGCCATATCCACACCTACAATCCTCTGCTCCATTCCACGTTGCGTCCTCCGCTGTTGCTCTTTTCTTCGCCATCCAGTTTGCTGACCTGCGTTCAACACATTATGCACAGTAGTTTTATCTTTTGATTTAAATGTATGTTCTTTGTATAGTTTAGTTTTAGTTAGAATCGTAAATTCTGTTTTAGCTTTTAGATTTATTTCATTTCATTTTTGTTTTATTTATTTTTTTAACAATAATTGAAATTAAAAATTCGATTTTCCTTCTTTATGTTACTTAGCATAGTTTAGGACTAGGTTTATTTTTCCATTTGATTTTCATTTAGCCGTTGATCCATTTTATTCTTTTAGCTTAGGTTTTGTTTAAGTTTCATTTTGTTTTAGAAATCAAAATGATGAAAATAAAAAAAGAGTAAAAGAAAATAAAAATAAAAAAGCTTTGTTTTATTTTCTGAGTTAGTGTTAGTTCATTTAGTTAGATTTTAGTTTAGATTATTTTTTAGTTTTAAATTTATTAAATTTTTGTTTTAGTTTTAGATTTAGACACCTCTTTGAATTTAGATTTAATTTTGCTTAAATTTAGATTTTAATAATAAAAAAAAATCATAAATATAAAAATATAAAAAATATAAAAAGCAATTTTGGGTTTGGTTTATTTTTTTTTTTTTCATTTCATTCATGAAAAATAAAAAATTTCATAAAAATAAAAAGTTAAAAGGGTTAGTCCTTAGGATTATTTAGATTTAAATTTTATTCATTAGACTTTAGTTTTTTGTTTTATTCTTAGGAATTTAAAAAATTATAAAAAATATTTAAAAAATTAAAAAATTCTGAAAAAAAAGATTAAGTAAAAACTATAAATTCTTTTTAAAGTCTTTTTTCTATTGTGGCATAGTTAAATGTGCTTAAATGTTTATATCTGGAGATTAACTATTTAAATTTAGTCAGCATTTAAATTCTATGATCATTTAAAGCATTTGATTTTTCTTGAAATTTAATTGTTGGATCATTATTAAGGCATTGTGTGTTTGTTGAATATCTTGCATTCTGCTTGGGTTATTTGATGATAAATAATTGTTAATCATGGAATTATAAATTTCATAATTATGCGGCTTTTGACAAACAATTATTTAATCATTAACTCCATAAGGCATTGGTACAATAATTTCCAAAATCATTCAAGTGCTAAATTACCTTGCTGTGTCTCCCAACCCAACTGGTCCAATGTTGGTCTTCATTCATCCCATAGGGTCTACCCCCCTTACCCTTAGGAGACAGCTTAAATGGAGGGATCAGGGATCAGGGTGACAACCCCTGGTCTGAGTGTTGTCGCGCTGCCCAGACAACCTGTGAACAACATTTTTTGGCGTTGTTGCCGAGGATAGAGTTTTTCTGTCCCTGGCGTTTCAATGACATTCATCTTCTAATTTCTCATCATTCTTTCATCTTTGTCGTCTCTCATTTGCACTGGCAAAGTCAACATTTTTTGGCATCATTTGGATCTTTTCATCACCTTATTTTTCATTATATTAGCAACTACTCTTCAGTTCATTTCTTGTTTGGGTGGCAACTCCATTTCTTTTATTTTTCCTAAACAAGAAGCCTGCCTCATGTCTGCTTGTTGGTTGCTTTTTGGATCCTAGAATTAGATTCATTGTTCAAGTGACGACTCCATTTCTTCCATCTCTTGATTTTCTTGAGCAGAGATCTCTTTCTATCATCTATTTGGTCCCTCATTATCCATCATGGATTATTCGTTAAAACCATGTCATTTTACTGATGATCTCCATGATTTATCGGAAGTGGTTGTTTCTAAATTACCTTTGTTCTCGGGTGGTGGTTCAGTCGCCGTTAGAAGGAATTTATGGAGTTTTTATCGTATAACGTTCATGTATTGTAGACTTCCTCAATATGATCATGAAGATGTCAAAATGCGTCTATTTGTCCTTTCTTTAGAGGGTGATGTTTTGAATTGGTTTAATAATTACCCTAAAGACTCTTTCACTTCTTTACAAGACATTTTCAGTGCTTTTAAAGATAGATATGGTGATCTAGATAGCTCACCTTGTGCCCCTAAAATTGTGCAACAGAATGAAAGTAATCTTATAAAAGGTCCAGTTGTTGATGAAAGATTTCAAGACAATTCTTCATATCAGAATGTGCCATCCACCTGTACCATTGCATATCAAATCCATGATAGTGGAAAAGCAGGGACAAATTGTAAAAACAGTGTTAACAATGAAAAGGAAGATCAGAAGCAAATTATACAAGAACTAATGCGGCTGGTAAAAAATATGTAGATCAATCAAACTAATTATGCCAATGATGTGAGAACTTTATGCACCCACCTATAAAAACGTAATAAGGAGATGGAGGTCATGAAACTTAAACACTCTAATTACATAACCGACATGCAAAATCAACATGATAAGGAAATTGAGGCCATGAAAACTAATAATAACACAGAAATTAGTTTTATGCAAAGCAAGTTATCAGGCCTAGAGGAAAATATGACTACCATGCAAGCAAATCATAAGAAAGAGATAAACTCTATGCAGCATTGCTTGATGACCATAAAGGAGAAGGACAATAAAGTAATAAGAGATATGGAAGCTAATCAGATATGTCTTCAGAATAAGTTATTGACCATGGAAGAAGACCATGCCAGGGAAATCAGTGCTATAAAGGTTGAACACTCTAGTCAGATAGATGCCATTAAAATATAGGTTCAGAAATTTCAACAATGGTCAGAGGATGAAAGAAACCAGGCAAAGTCAATAGATCAGGAGCCTCATTATCTATTGCAACAAGCTCCATCTTATTATGAGGTCCTTTGTTCCATTGAACAGTGGATAATTGAAGGTGACCTGGATAAAGGGAAATTAATAATAAGGTTGATGCTCACACAGTTAATCCACCAGTCATAGAAGATCAAGTTATAACTCATGGCACCTGTGAGATTGATCCATCATCCTTGGCATGGGAGATGCATAATGAAGAAAGACATGTCACGCATATCTTACATACTTCATCTGAGAGCTTTGAAGCAGAAAGTTCCACGTCATCAGTGATACATCCCGCCACGAAGAAAAAGTGCAAGAAAAAGAAAATGAGAAAAAGATTTGATGCATTAGACGACCGCGAACAGCTTGATTTTTGAATAGGGAAAAGTCCTACCGTATGCAGAACTGGACATGGCACATCCGATAAGAAACCGATAGATTTGCCTGAAAGCATGTAAATGCTTAGTATACGCTATATTGAATGCATTTGATGCCATGGGGCATCCTCTGTATTGTATTTCTAACCCTACTCCTTGTTTTTTCAGCATTTTCATTTATGTTTTAGGTATAGATTTACTTTTCATGTTACTAGATAGTTAATAAATGAAGAGCTTATATATTTCCTGTGCTTAATGTTATATGATGATTTTTGGATGGACGTTACTTATGTTTTGCTATGTGTTGTGTGGATGTAGATTCTCAATTCTCACATTCCTACAATGCAGCAACGTGTCCCCAAGTAGAGCCAGATGTTGACCACTATGTGTCAACTACCCATAACAGTACACCCGTTTTTTAGCAAAAGGGATAGCGCTTGATCTACGTGTCTATGCCATTTGACAGTCATCGTCGACCCGATCATGCTATGCTGTAAACCCAATCTACATGTGTAAATTGTAAATAATCTTAGTAGATATGAGTCATGTATGTAAACTGCCTAGGCAAACCTAATTTTCTAGTGATAATCTACGTTCCGCAAGGTTTTTTGTCTCACCGATCCATGATTGACAGAGTTTTCCTTCAGCGTAACCCCAAAGCTGGAATGAATTTTGTCATTAGAACCTTAGGGGAATCCTAGTGTGCTTCGATTCTATGTAAAAGTAATTTGGAAATAATTCTAACTATTTGGTTAGGTTATTACAAATTACTTGGTCTGCTATATTATATTTGTGTCTCAGAACTGGGTGGTCTATGAGGGTCTATGTCAAATGGGTTTCCCCCTTGAGATGTAAAATTGTAAAAGTCATGATTTAAAGTGTCTTCAGGGTTAGAAAATGTTTTATCCCCTCATAAGTCTTAGGTCCTAGGTCCTAGGTGATTTTTCCAAAGGCTAAGTTCGAGGATCCAAAAATAAAAGATATAAATAATAATAAACTAAATGATTAAAAAAATAAAATAAAATAAAATTTTAAAAAATTTAAAATAATAAAAAATTTGAAAAATAAAATAAAATAATAATAAGTCAAAGTTATGAGTAAATAAATGCAGAATTTTAATTTTTTAATATATTAAAATGCATTTAAAAATTCGACGGGTGAGATTAAAAGAGATTTTGATCCTCATCGACGGTCGAGATTGTTTTAACATGGATCACTCGAACTAGCCGTTGGGAAATTTTCCTTTAAATAGGGTGTCAGGGGTCATTTCAGATCATTCGATCTTAGAGTCGTGTGCTAAAGAAAGCTCTCTTGTAGTCATTTTTTGTGCAATAAAGAAAGACTTTGGGGTTGAAAATCTTGCTGGTGTTACTCTTCTAGAAATGTTGTAAGATGTTTTATTTTTCTGCATAATTTTATTTTCAGCCATTGATAATTGCTTGATGAAGATTGATTTAGGCACAGGTATCTTCTCTGATCTCTGGGGTTTAAATGATAGTTGAATTTCTTAAATAGAATGGCAGGTATCTCCATTTGATTTGAATTTCACTGTTTTTTTCTCCCTTTATGTTAATGGTTGATTTAAGATATGTAGGATATCCATAATTTTGAGTTTACTGGACGTTAGGGGAAGTTCTCGGCTGAACCAGCCAACTCCCAGATTGCATTTTCTGAAAGAGCCCAACCAGTTTTAACCCGGGGATTATCATTAGAATTTTTGTTGCAGATGCATGAGGGGTTTTCTAAAGCACCTCACATTAAGTTTAAAATTTTGAGAATATTTCTGTGGCATAACGATAAATTTGGCTGCTTAGAGTTGTTAATCTGTAAATACTGTAATTATTTAGCTGATTTAGGGTTTTTAGTTTTGTTTCCTACACATTATTTTTAGGTGTTCAATTTTTTGCCATTGCAGTTTGCAGGTATAGGTTTTGAGAAATTTTTTAGGGCTTCCATTAGGAAATCTGGAGCATGAAAGATTTAAAATTTCAATCAAGTTTCTTGGCTACGGGTTTGCTACCCGTGCTTTCATTTTTCACTGTTGCCTAGGGTTTCATTTTAAAAAAAACCGAAGTACATGTGTGAAATTTGTTTTCTGGAATTCGAATATTCTTCTGAGGGTTTTAGGATTGTTTTTATTGTTATGGTAGATTTAGAAAAAATTTTCACTGCTGTAGCCACCCCCAAATCCTTGCGTCCATTGTTGCCATAGCTCCAACTCCCCTTCGTTGCACCAAAACCTACAAACAAATCATGTCCATCGTCGCAGCTATATCCAAACCCCATTACGCTATCCAGCCTCGTTCTCCATGCAAACCTGCAAGTGAACTATCAAACGTAGTTTCAAATCATCACCTGTCTCCTTCACGCTGCCGCCGTCGAACTCCCTCAGACTTGTATGCACACGCAACAAAAACACTTCAAATTTTTTTATCGTTTCTCCCTCATTGTTGTCCAGGCCTACAATCTGCATTCCCTCATTGCCTAGGTTACAGCTAACTCTCCACACTGCCAAAAATCCACAATTTTTTTCTGCTACCAGCATACCTACAAACACAAAGAAAATCGCAGTCCCTTCAAACCACCTGCAGCCATATCTGCACCTGCAATCTGCTGCTCTATTCCACATTGTGTCCTCTGACGTCGCTCTTTTCTTCGTTGTCCAGTTTGCTAACCTGCATTCAACACATTTCGCACAACAGTTTCATCTTTTGGTTTAAATGTATGTTTTTTGTATAGTTCAGTTTTAGTTAGAATTGTAAATTCTATTTTAGCTTTTAGATTTATTTCATTTCATTTTTGTTTATTTAATTTTTTTAACAATAATTGAAATTAAAAATTCGATTTTCCTTCTTTATGTTACTTAGCATAGTTTAGGATTAGGTTTATTTTTCCATTTTATTTTCATTTAGCCGTTGATCCATTTTATTCTTTTTAGCTTAGGTTTTGTTTAAGTTTCATTTTGTTTTAGAAATCAAAATGATAAAAATAAAAAAAGAGAAAGAAAATAAAAATAAAAAAGTTTTGTTTTATTTTCTGAGTTAATGTTAGTTCATTTAGTTAGATTTTAGTTTAGATTATTTTTTAGTTTTAAATTTATTAAATTTTAGTTTTAGTTTTAGATTTAGGACCTCTTTGAATTTAGATTTAATTTTTGCTTAAATTTAGATTTATAATAATAAAATCATAAAATAATAAAAAATATAAAAAGCAATTTTGGGTTTGGTTTGGTTTGGTTTTCTTTTTTCATGAAATATAAAAAATTTCATAAAAATAAAAAGTTAAAAAGGTTAGTTCTTTGGATTTAGATTTGATTTAATTTTATCATTTAGACTTTTGTTTTGTTTGTGCTTAGAATATTTATATATATTTATATATTATATATAAATTTAAAAATTTCTGAAAAAGATTAATTAAAAATTGGAAATTCCTTTTAAAGTCTTTTTCTATTGTGGTATAGTTAAATGTGCTTAAATGTTTATATCTGGAGATTAACTATTTGAATTTAGTCAACATTTAAATTTTATGATCATTTAAAGCATTTGATTTTTCTTGAAATTTAATTGCTGGATCATTATTAAGGCGTTGTGCATTTGTTGAATATCTTGCATTATGCTTGGGTTATTTGATGATAAATGATTGTTAATCATGGAATTATAAAGTTCATATTTCTGCAGCTTTTGATAAACAATTATTTAATCATTAACTCCATATGGCACGGGTACATTAATTTCCAAAGTCAATCAGGTGCTAAATTACCTTGTTGTGTCTCCCAACCCATCTGGTCCACAGTTGGTTTTCATTCATCACATAGGGTCTACCCCCTTAGCCTCAAGAGACGGCTTAAACGAAGGAATCAGGGATCAGGGTGACAACCCCCAGTTTGAGCATTTTTGCCCTGCCCAGACAACCTGTGCAACAATAGGGCTAAAAGGGAATTTTGTTCTAGGGGATCCAGTGACCAAAGGAGCAGAGCTCTCTCAAAATCCCGTGTGAGTTTTGATTGGAATTGCTTCAGGAAATATTCCTCATACAACTGAGTGTATGTTTGCCTGATTGCTCTGCATTGTGTTGCGGTTATGTGTCCCAAAATTTTCATAATCAATTTCTCATTATGCCCCTATAGTTGAATGCAAATTGTTGGTTGTATGGTGTGAAATTGTTGCAGTGGTTAACAGTGGTTTGAAACTATGGTTTGTCATTGACTTGTAAAGCCGACTTGGGAACACAATTGAAGCAGTCCTGGTAACACAGTTTGGAAGATTGCATAAGGTGATTTGTTGGCTCTTTAACATCGGTGGTGTCATTGGTTTATCACTGTGCATTGGCAGGAAGGTATCCCATTTTTTGTGGTCGTATAAAACTCTAGTAGCCACACTCTAGGCCTGTGGAGTAGCCATACCGCCTTTGTTGTTGTCATTACTTGTGGTGTGCGTTAACACTCCCAGTTTGTAAGTGTGTTGAAATTTTCTATGCATTGAGTGGTGCAATTGAAACTAGTATATATGTGTTGAAGCTCCGTGAGAGGAGGGCACAAGTTCGAAACTGGTATATATGTGTTGAAGCTCCGTGAGAGGAGGGCGCAAGTTTGATTCATGATCATGGGCGTTGTAGTTATCGCTGGAGTTTGGCTCTAGTAAACTGAAGATAGAAGATTTGCATTCCTAAAAAAAAGTTTGCAATCACAGGATTGGAAGAAGCAATCACCAAGTAGAACTGCCTTGCATGTAAACTCTAGTTTTTAGATACAACATTTGATCAAATCTCTACAGAACTATACGAAGGTGATCATTCACCACTTCTCTGTGAGCACATAAGTTACAATTGGTGGTTGAACTATGTATAAACAAATTAATTTTTGTCTCTGCACCCATGTCTTTGCATCATTCAAACAAGTGATGGTAAATCTTGCTCACAACTTATTGTTTTTAGAATGCTTGAATTTGCTTTTGTTCATATATAGCACTGGACTTGGTCAAGAGTCCAACAGAAGCTTTCTATTCATCCTATAGTTACATCTATTTAGTAGTGGGAACTACTTTTATGTGTGCAAGCCAACACCATTTTTGTGCTTCAATTATTGTGAAATGGATCGACTTGATGATGCATTGGAGCTGTTAAAAACCTTAATTCATTCCACTATTGATGGGATGGTAAACATCAACAAGGACACTCTTGCTGACATTAGAACCTGTCTACAAAATGCACAAGAAAACATTGAAGTTTTGCAACTTGAATCACACTTACAATGAGATGAGCTACAACAGCGTAATCATCATTTTGACTTGTTTTTGTTCAAACCAATTCTCTTTTTGAGTCAGAAATTGACTCACATCAACATGCAAAAACTAATCAAGACATTAAAGTTGAGGCAAATTCAAGAGCAGATGTGCATGCAAATTTAGAAGTCCAGCCTACACTTCCCAATTGAATCATCAAACCTTGGGAAGAGCTTGTCCATAACAAGCACAGAACAGGTCTTGGATATGATAAGGAGGTTTCCTTTCACATTCCAGATTACTCAAAGCCCATCCATTTTCAGAGTGTTGGATTCCTTCATGATAGCTCACCTTCACATATTCCAGATTCTGCTCCTCCACATTCGTAGACAAAGGTTGTTAAATGCCAAACATTGTGACCAAGTTGGCCATATGGAAGATCACTGTTTTGATCTTCATCCATGTAAGCACTGTCATAAAACCAATTATTCTTCAAACATATGCTTCAAAAACAAGTCTGCTGCAAGAACAAAGATTCATCTTGGATGGATCACTTCTTGGCAATGGGCTTCAACAACCAAGAAGATATTTCAGTCATATGCCAGAACTTGTTCTAGAGTATTGAACAATCTTGCAGTCGAGTTTTCTCCATCATCTCACCTTGTATATGATAGGGGGGAAGTGATGGTCATCTACAAACTTCATAGCCACATCAAGCGAGCCTGAGCCACAACCTGTCATACCAGATTCATAGTTGTAGCCAGAGACAAAGATGCCCCTGAGCATGCCTTCAGTTGGTGATGCCTCTTCAAAGAATTGGGGACACTTCTTCTAGCAGAAGACTTCAGCTTCTTGCCAGTTTTGGAAGAGTTCCAGGAATTTCTTTAAGCATTCCAAAGTTGTTGGCCATCCTTAAACCATCACAAGTTGAGAACTCCCTTTTCAGGTTGAGGTTCTCCCTTTTTATGCGGGGTGAGACCTCCCTTTTAAGGTTGAAGGTTTCCCTCTTCAAAACATTAGGAGCACTTCCTCTAGCAGAATACCTCAACTTCTTGCTAGACCTAGAAGAGTTCTAGGAACTCCAATAAGGGTTCCAATGTTGGTGGTCATCCTTAAACCTTCTCCCTTTATACAAACATTTTAGAGAGCACATTTAGCCTAGTGCTGCCATGCATTTTTGCACGTTTTTGTATTACAGCTCTCTTCTTGGGCTCATACATAACCCTTCGGATTAAGGGGAGGAATGTTGGACACCTAATCTTCTAAGGGTTGGTGTAGAAGCTGAACAACCAAAGGAAGTCCACGGGACCACTTGGAATATGAAACCAAGGGTCATTCCTATGTATTATAAATATCTATCATTGTGAATAAGAAAAGTAATCTAATGTTTATATTTCATATTGCCTTCGCCATGTATGTGTTTAACACTAAATATATATATCATTGTTAACCATGTTAAGAACACATCATAGGATCACTGTCAACTTCTGCATAAGTCTATTGGTACAACATCAAGCATCCCAGCCTTTGTCAAGCATGACTACAGATTAATAAATGGCCACTACTCCATTTCAGTCTAAATGCTTATTTATGTTGCTAACCCTAGCTCATCAATGTCAATGATCAACATCCATTAGTACCATAGGTCATAGCAAGCCATAGCATTTAGTGAAGCTCTGTGTATCAACAAGCCATAATGATGTCACTATCAAATTGCTATCACAATTACTGTTATCATTGTCAATCAGCACTAAGGTTCACTCTGCTACTATACTATGCCTCTGCAAATCAAGGCTGTACATCAGACTTTAGCAACACCCTACAAATCCTTTTCTCTTCTCTTGTTTTAGGCATACACAATCCAATAAACCTCTATCTTCAACCTCTATTTATAAATGCAATCTTCAGTCCTGAGTATTTTGTGGATGGTAGACAAGTCAGGAGCAAACCCTCTCTGATGATCACACAATTTGGCCTTCATGCTTTCTCTAATTGCGGCATAGTGCTTCTTGGAAATCTTTATTGGGACATTTCTCTAGGCATACTATAATAGTGTCAACTCTATGATGAAAAACCTACAACCAGTCTCTCTGACCCACAAGAATTGTTCCAGGCAGCATAGATAATTCTGAAGATGATCATTGCTCAACAAACATGCCCAAGAACACCAATACTTCTCCGTTCTGACAGCTCAATGATAAGTTACCACAGGTGCTAAAGAGAGTGGCAGTTTAGAGTTTGCTCTTGTAGTCACATCAGGTGGTTTTGCCTTTGTCCTACTCATATTAGCATTTAGCATATACACATCACACAATACAACCTCCACTTCAAATGCAAAGGTCAATTGTATGTAGAGGAAATAGGGGTGATATCTTTAGTAGATTAAGCCTTACGTAAACGTCAAATATTGCTTCAGTTTTGTCCTTAGAATATAGTTGCAATCCTCCATGAATGAAGTGAAATCTTCAACCAATGTACCTTCGAATTAAAACTACTACACTGTAAAAACACATCTTGTTAGATGTTGGCTAAGTTCTAGATTAGCAATTCATATCATTTTATTGTTGCTACCATTGTAACCTAATTTCCTCAGTGATGCCTACCAGCCATACAAACTTCAGGAGCTGGAAATGATGATTTAGCTACAATACTAGATTCGAACCTTTAGATTATGAATACAAGAGCAGATTGAATTAGGATTATAAGAGTTTGTGAGTAGGGTTTGTAATATGTCTGCCTCCTATAGTCTTCCTCGGATCTCTAGTGGTCCAATATGGATGCAGCAACTGTAATAGGCTACCACAGGAATATGGTTACTATTATGAAAGTTTTTCAACCACAGGGAGTGTGAATCTTATTACTTTAGGATGTTGTTAGAATTCTTCAACCCTCGGCACAAATGCATGGAGAAATAAGTGAACTAGTGGAACTGAGGCCTTCTTTTACATTGATTATGGAGAATACTTAAGCTTCAGAACCACAAGATTAGAAGTGATTTCATTGCTTCAATAATTAAACCTCAGCCATGGACACATATTTTCTTCAGAACATGATGAGTGACATAGATTTTGTGTATTTGTGTGCACTGGTCTGAGGTGTGTCTCCTACTTGTTGACCATGCTGCCTACACCTACCTACAAGTTAGTGAGAAAAGCCTTCAACCGCACAATGTGTGGTTGGGGGCAGGGAACTCAGAGAAGGGGATGTCAAACTAATCCCGACTCTCTTCGTTTGAGCTATCTCCTACGTTAGCTAAGGGGGGTGGTCCCTAATGAAAAGTTAAGTTAAAAAGGATGTGATTTTCTAGGAGAATTGTTAGAGTTAAATAGATTATCTATTTAATATTTATAAGCAAAAACTGATATGAGCAATAACCATCATAAGATAAGCATGAAATACATAAACAACCAGTGCCTTCCAAGTATTTGCTCTTTAAGAAATGAAATTGTATTTTGTTTAAAATGAAGTGAAATACTTTCAAATGGAAAGCCAAAATAACCCTGAAAAGTGAAACAATAAATTGTCAGCACAAGATATTATAAATTTTTTCAAGATGAATAAGTCTACAAATCAAAGCATGGAAACTATCTTGCTCAGAAGAATACAAAAAAATACTCAAATGTTAGACCAAGATGACAACATGCAATTAAGTTTGCAACCCAAAATAATAATAATTGAAAGTGAAATCAACCATTCATGACAATATGCAACTAAACCAAAAGATGAGTCAATTTCCAAGTACAAGAAAATTAAACTTGTTACAAAATTAAAAGAGATTACAATGCTTGCATCCAAAGTAAGAGTAATATGACACACTCTCTTTTGATTGGAAGTGACTTCGGTTCAATAAGAGTGATATGACACACTCTCCTTTGATTGGAAGTGACTTTGGGTCAGTGAGAGTGATATGACACACTCTCCTTTGATTGGGACTGACTTTGGGTCAGTAGAGAATGGTATAATACATTCTCGATCATTTCTTCTTCTTCATAGTTCAATAGAGTAGAGGAGTGCATTGATGGCAGAGATTGTATTGATTGGCAGATGGATTAGTAGATGGAGCTCTCCCTAGTTGAGAAGGAGTGTTAAAATTGGAAACTAGGGCTAAACTCCACATGGGTCATCTTATTTATGACAACTGATATTTTTCTTGGATTCCGCTCTCAGAGAGGTGTAGGATTAATCTAAATATCATCTGATTCTAACATGTACAAATGAAGTTATTAATTTATTTCGATTATGGTTAAATTCTCAAGGTTAGCTGGCAAACTTATGTAGGCTTAGAAGCCCAATAATCACATTTATTCATCCTCAACATTGCATATAAATACAAGGTAACTTAGCCTCATTTGGACACACTAATCTTCTCACATCTCTCTCTTCCTCACTCCTCATTGATTGGGTACGGATTTGTAGGCCTCTCTCTCTCCACACGTCCAAAAACTTAGGAGAGCGAAATTTCAAGAGGCCGAAATTTCAAGAGACCGAATTTCTGGACAATTTGACCAAGCGTTGACTGGCATGCGTTGACCTCCTTTGACTGCACTTTTATGAGGGCTATCTCTATTTGGACACGCCACATTTTTGGGCATAAAAATGGAGGCTAACATTGACTTTGATTAACGTTGACTGCAACTAGGGTTGATCGCTGGTGGACAGTGTGACCAGATTTTGACTGGTTTGTTTTGAGGGCTGATTCATCTTGCTGTTTAGAGGCCGACGTTGATTGAAGTTGACCAATTTGTTGGGGGTCAAATCTGCCCTATTGACCAATGTTGATTTTTTCTGGTTAGGACTCTTTTGTTGTTTTTATAAATTATCAAATTTGTAAATTGTACCCAATGTTTTAAAACTCCGACTCCAACTCGGTATCGACTTGGCCGACTCAATTTCAATGACTCAATCGTTGTAAAAAATACATTAAATATTTATTTTTTATAAAAACACATAATTTTAAAGATTTTCATTCATGTTTCTAAACACACAACATTAGAATTAGATAGAAGACAACATATGATCAAAGTACGCTCATGAATATATCCATTATATCAAAATGGCACCCAGTGCATTGTCCAATACATACACGATGTTGATATAGAGATCAAAACAAAAACACATAACCAAGGAGGCTATAAATGGCCTCTACAACAAAAGTTTGTGACCAGTACTACTGGCAACTGCTAGAGTTGCCAACATCATCTAGCTCAGTGTTACTTGGGAGCGGGAGTGAAAGTGGGGAGCGAGAGCGAAAATAGGAGTGGGAGCGACATTTTCAGAAGCTCCTGGTTTGGGAGCGAGTCCCGGAGGATTTCGATGACCAATGTCACTAACATCAAGGTACATAGAGGGATTGGTGCTCTTGATTAAATACGAGTTCTATACCCTAATACATGAAAAAATTCAATGGATACATTGCAATCCTCCAATCCTGAAATCCTGAAAAACTGATAAGTCTGCTGGATTTTGAATGAAATCTAAAATTCTACTTTCTCCATATGAAATCCATTGAGGTTGGAACCACTCTCAAACATCCTGAGTCATTTCATGGTAATGTTAAAATTTAAGTAAAAGGATGAAAATGAAGATTAAGGAGAATGCCACTTTTACTTTAAGAATTTAACATTACCATGAAATTTGAGTAGCATATCAATACTAGGAGAGGGGAATGGACCCCAAATAGCACTTAACTAATTTAGAAAACACCTTGGAGTCCCCAACAATAAGCTAAATGTTAAAAAGTTAAAAAAAATTAGAAAAATCGCTATTTTTTTGGGTGACTGGCTGGATTTAATGACTCGGCCGAATAGATGTGGAAACGGCTGAGTTGGCCAAGTCATGGCTAACTCGGCCTCCCGAACCATTTCCTCCACTGAGTCATATTTCTGGGCAATGAAACGGATCAACTTGGCCGTTTCCATTTCGAATCGGCCGAATTTTAAAACTATGACTGTACCATCTCTCTCTCTATTGAACTATTGAAGACCATAAGAATAATTGATCAAGGATTTCCCCACATTGGGGTTTGTCCCTAGCTAGTGCCACATCTTGTGTCCTCTTGTCTTGGCTTGTCTTCTACTATTTATGTTTATGTTCCATCTGCATTTTAGTATCATGTTGATGTGATTGCTAAACTGGATATTAATATTGGGCTAACGAAGAAATTGAAGTAAAATTGCCTTAAAGCATAAAACATACCATTGTTGCCTAAAATTAACATGGTAGAAATACTGAGCTGAAGACAAAGCCTGAGCAAAAGTGAAAGAGAAATCATGAAAGATAGTTGGACAAGGACAAAAGATTCAATGCGTTCGTCATCCTACTTCCCGGCTGAAGACAAGCTCCATGATAAATCTGACTATCATGGATGGAAAATGTCTCTTGATTTCACCTTAGAAGAAAAAGAAGTGATGGACTATGTGCAAAGTAAAATCCTTGAACCTCCTTCAAATGCACCAGCTGCTGCGAAGACCAAGTGCAATAGGGCTGAAGTCAAAACAAAGAAGATTATTAGGAATTCCAATGACAAGCATCTGGTGGCCTACATCTCCAAATTGAAGACCTCCAAGGAGATCTATGACAGGTTGGTCAACATGTTCAAGTTAGTAATGCTAATCAAATTCTATTTCTCAAATCCTATTTCTTGAGGATTACTAATATCAAGAATGATCTACTCTCAATTGGAGAAGTCATTCCTGATAGGGAACTTACTCTCACCACCCTTGGAGGACTCCCA